>JAVKPL010009341.1:0-36508 GCA_032173675.1 Gastrolobium villosum
GTGGTTTTTTTTTTGTATTTTTGTGGTTTCTGCTGTGTTCAATTATATCAGAATCAAGGAATTTTGAAAATTATATTCATCCAGCAGAATTATCATGCCATTAATCATTGATTGAATTTAGATTCAAATATAAATTCAGGTTGTAAATTATGTAAATCGATAAAGAGAAATAAGAGGAAAGAGAAAGAGTGTGGGAGGTAGTAAGGAGAAATAAATATTCCGTAAATCTCCACCATTAGATGAGATTGTAATCTAACGATGTTAAGAGAGGTAGGCAAAGGTAGGCAAAATAAGAGTAGGCAGAATAACCTATCCCTAATTATAATATTAAACTTATTTTTTTCTATTATCCACGTTATAACACCTCACAATTTTAAATTAAATAATTAAAGGGTTACGTGAGAAACAAAGTGATGGATTAGTGAAAATCCTGAATTTAGAACCAAAATACGTAAAAGAAAAGGTAAAACGGTAAATTGATAAATTGGTTCTTAAAATGGTTACCAATTAATTTTACTTGGTTGACTATTTTAGTGCTTGCTGCAACGTTGCCTTACCTCTAAATTAATTAACGAAAAATGCTAGGAATTGACAAATTGAGAATTAAGTAAAAAGGTATTGAAAGTCAAAGAAAAAAAATTAAATAAAAAAATATACAATAAATTATTTGGAGGAAATCATAAACTAAGTGGTATGCCTTTTTGATTTCCCCAAGTCGGTGATGGTGTTGCAAAATCCCACGCCACTTCTTGTTTTATTAAGTGAAGAAGCAATTGTTTAGCTTTCCAAATGGAATTTCTAGTTCCTTCTAGTGTTTCACGTGAGTTTCAATATTTTGTCTTTAGTGGGATGGCAAATCAACCAATGGGAATCATATTGAAAAGTAAAAAAAAAAAGTGAAATGAAAGTTAATTCATTAGATTATAAGTGTACCCATGTCGGTGGTTTTCCTTTACTCGTCTTTTATTTCTTCTCTTTTTCCAAAAACCGAATGTATACGAAGCATAGGGCAAGTATACAACTTGCATTTTAGACATCTTCTTGCTTGGGTTTCTCCAAAGAATTTAAAGGCAACAACCTTAAGAACTCAACCCTATCCTTTTTTTTCCTTGTGAGAAGCTTTTGTTAGTGAGATACTTCTCTCCTTGTCCTTCGACCCTAGGGCTGTCTTACAAGGAATTGAAGTGGTTTTCCAAATATTCAAGTTACAAGTTGATTCCTTGTGTGGTGGAGGTTAAACAAGGTAATATATATACGTTTGAATGGTAGGAAAATTTATAGTAGACTTGGGATTTTGTCATGGGCTGATTGTAAGTATTTAATGTTATGATTATTTAAGTAGTTTGGATGCATGGTTTTGGCTGTTTATTTAGTATAAGTTAAACTATGCATGTATAGGCTTGAAATGAACAAAAGAAATTGTTTGTAGGAACCAAGAAGCAATCGATCAAGGCAAGAGAAAGTATGCAAGCTAGGTGTTTGATAAAATTTCTAACTGGAACTAAGATTTACAAGTGACCAAATGAAAGTTGGTTCATTATAAATTAAGTAGAAATAGTAAGAAAAATCCATTGAATCTAGTATAGGCAAATTCAACCAAGAGAAGGAAAATGGTGTAAATTATATGTTTAATAAAATTCCTAGATGAAAGTGTGAGTATTATGTAAATTGATGATGATTGCATTAGTAGAAAATGATGATCCTATATGTGACCATTGTAGGTAGTCGTACGTGGATTTGAACCCCGAACCGTGAGCTCGGTGGGTTGCCCTTGGTCCCGGACCAAGTGGATTGAGGTAAGTTATTGAACCAATGCATGTTAATTGTAAATTGCATGTATTGTGTGAGTTGTAAGTGATTGGGAATGTCCTCTGTGTAGGCATTCTGTTGTGTACCAAGTTTGAGGAATAAGTTGCAGCGGAGCTAAGTGGAATAATATATAAGGTAACCTCTTGGTACTGGGGCTTGTTCCCCTTTTGTGTTCCACCTTGCTAGTTGATGGCAACGGTAGGAAGTGTGTATGAGTAGTGTAGAACAGCATGAGCATGCATATGCATTATCACAGTGGGTACTTATGTACCAGATCTCTGGCCAGTAGATATTTTTAGCCTTCGGGCAAGTTTTTCGGACTGCCACTGGATAGGTCTCCGAGAGGGAGTTCCAGTTGACCCAGGGTCGTGGTGTGTTATCCGGATAGGAGCACACTAGGTAGTCTCGGGTGTATATGGTTGGAAGGGGTACCTTGGTGGGTTGTTCTATGAACACGCCAGGGGTAGTACCCATAGGCGTATAGCCGAGGACATGGCGTGGTATTGGTAGCTACCATCCCGCATGTCGTAGTTGTTTCTGATATTTCCCCCTTTCTCTAAATCCCAAGCTTTATCCCGTTTTATAATAGCGGTGTTCTTTTTATGCTATTGATATACATCGAAGTGAACCATTGGGCGGAGTTTTCTCCAGAACCTCTTGGTTACTGAGATATATCCGTATATCTCACCCCGTCTCGGGGCATTTATTTCTAGATGTACCAGTGGACACGGAGCAGCGGGCAAGAAGCCCGCATGATGATGAGTGGAGCAGTGGTGCATAGTTTGCTTTTTGGTGGCCATTTGGCCTAGGCTAGACTTAGAGCATGAACATGTATATGTATGTAGGAGGAGTCCATTAGCATTATGTTCATGTTATTTTGGCTAAGTTTAGCTATCATGTCATATTAGTTTACGAGTTTATTTGGCAAGTGAAGTTGTAATATGTAAATATTTGTAGTTTAAAGTTAAAGTTGCAAATGTAATTGTAATCCAGTATTGTAAATGTACCATGGATGTATGCATTATGATGGAAGGGCTTTAGGATTATTTTAGGTTTATGATTACCCGCATTATGGTTTATGCATGAAATTGAATGTTAGTGATTGAAACTATAAAGGACTTGAAAGTAAACTGTTTATGTTTTAAGTGTATATTGGATTGGGTTGTAAGTGCCCTAAGGCGTTGTTGGTCCATGTGTGTGCCACCCATTGGACTTTGCTGGATTTCAGGTGTATTAGTAGTGTTAAACAGTTTATGCAAATTTGGGGATTTTAGGAAATACAAAGGAAACTCTGGCGAATTTTCTGTAGAATTGGCAGTTTTTGGGTGAACTTTGAGAGAGCGTATCTCTCTCCATAGTGGTCCGATTGGGACGTGCCATACACCATTTTGAAGCTTAAGATGTCCCCTATGTTGTATCAAAATCCTAGGATCATTGGTGGTGTGCGCAGCCCATGGTGGCTGAAGACACGAACTGCCCTGTTCTGGCCTTTTTCAGTGGGCAGATCTGGGGCAGTTTAGGGAAATTAATTCCCGCTTCGTTACTTGGTCAAATTAAGCATACGATATATCAAATCGAAGTTTGAGGTGTCTAGTTTATGGTGTAAAAGTTTGAGAGACAGTGGCTGAAAGTAAACTGGCCTTTGAAGGCCGATGCATGTAAGGTGTAAAACAAAATTTTTACTGCGGAACATACATGCACACATAGGTTCATGCTTTAAGACAGCATGATGTTACCTTGTTTTTGGCCTGATCAGTCAGGGAGATCAGATGTCAGGCTTGAAGGGTTCAAACCCTCTAATGGTGATCCACACCACCGTTCGTCAATGATGCAAGAACCCTTTCTTGAAAGCCACCAGATTAACACCACAGTGAGGCTTGCTATGCGCACAAGTGGTGAAGGTGGAGGCTAGGTATTCTGTTTGAAAAGGTGTAGTGAACTACCCTACAGAATGGTGCATAGATGGAGGAGAGTTGGCTAGGTTTTCTTAACAAAACCCTAAGGTGAGGAGGCTGTATATATGCGCACACCTTGATGAGAGGAAGAGGGATTTTAATTCATTCAAAATGAAAACCAACTTTCAAAAACCTTTGAAGTTTGCGCATGGAACATGGAGGATAAGGTGGAGCTGTTGCAAAACCAATTTTGCCAACAACCTCCAATCTTATCCACATGAAATTAAGTTCAAAATAATTTAAACTTAAATTCATAAACTATCATATAGTATACACTTTTCATGCGCATAATTCAGCCCTAGAAGGGGTCCAAATATATTGAGTAGTTGCATTCAAAATTTGAATCAACTCACCCACTGATTCCCTCAACCACCAAATCTGAATGGAGCTTTGTTTTAAGTGATAAGATGACATCCTTATCACTTAAACTTGCGCACCAAACAGCCCAAGGAAGTGCTCCAAGGATGTTTCTTGATCCAAGGAATATGCTCCAATAAGATCCTGTCTTATCCTTTTGTTATGAAACAACTTTTCAAAGCCAATTCAAATTCGAATTCAAACACTTGAATTCAAATGTTCAAACATTCAAATTCAAAATTCAAAATTTCAAAATTTCAAATATTTTACAAATTCAAATTTCAAAATTCAAATTTCAAATTTCAAATTTCAAATTTCAAAATTCAAATTTCAAATTTCAAATTTCAAATTTCAAAATTCAAATTTCAAAATTCAAATTTCAAAATTCAAATTTCAAATTCAAAATTCGAAATTCAAATATTTGATTATTAATTTAACTAATTAAATTAATTAGTAATGGCTTGGACTATCCAAGCCCATTACTAAGCTCCATGCACCACCCACCCATTTAGGTGGGCTTCCAAACAGCTTCTTGGGCTAACAACCATTATTAGGCCCATACCTTTAAAGCTAGTCCATCATGACTACAAGGTGTTAGTGTGTGACCCATTAGGTCCAACTTAGCTTCTGACATAACTGGGCTTGGGCCCAACAAGCCCACAACCCAATTAATGACAACACAGAGCACTAGCAATGCCTTGTTGCCCCAGAACTAGTCAGATTAATGACTTGATCATCCTATTGCACATATTTGGTTACCGTATGTATTCCCCTTCGTCTCAGTTATCTTCCCATTAACCTAGGGTAAGGAAATGTATCAACCCCTGCGGTTTAGGGTAAGCTTTATTCGAAATAGGGAATCTTCAATTTACTGACTCTAAAGGCAGATCATCTCATGATCTCTTTTACTATGCATAGATTCCCGAGTCCCGGTAAATGTCATCCCGATTTCTCCGGTTTACAGATAACCTAATCTCTCACAGAGATTTGACGAATTCCTTCAGCTTATTACCCTAGCCCTGTGCCCTTTAAGGACACGCCCAACAGTATACCTATGAGTCTCCATGTTTCAGGCAGACGAGGCATACAATCAAAACATGCCTTCAAGAACACAGACTAGGTAATAACTTCTGGTCTACGGAAAGACATACCCAAACATAAAGAGATTACTCTAATGACACTATCTGTGAGATTTCCTCATAGAGTCTCTTTTTGGGTCTGTTCAGTGCGAGCTATACTCTTATAGGTCCACCCACGACTTTAGCTAAGATATCTCCATATCTGCAGCTCATGAGGTCTTTACCTTGTATCCATATACAAGTAGATAAGTCGTACTAGTCTTTACTCGAGATCACTGATCCCCAAACTCAGTGTCTCTAGACTAGGAACATATAATTAGGAATAGACATGCAATATCCTTGAATCCTCATGATCGTGATCTCATCACAGATACTCAAGAGATACCTGTTCTATTCCAAGGGGTTTATCCAGTTCGTTCATATAATATTAACAGTAATATCGAGACACAATATGAAACTGAATAAATAGTGCTTTCATTTATTTGCGACAAACAAAGTTCTACATCTAGTGTCCTTTATTTAATCAAAAGATTGTCTCTAGGACACCCATATGCTAACAAGCCCCCACTTGGCCTAGAGCCAATCAGACCTAAGTCGTATACCCAAAGCCTCATAATGACTATCATGTTTTCTCTGAGAAACAGCCTTTGTCAGAGAATCGGCCAGGTTATCGTCTGTGGGAACATAATCCATTTTTACATCATTCCTATCAATGATTTCTCTAATCAAATGATATCTGCGGAGCACGTGTTTAGATCTTTGATGAGACCTAGGTTCCTTTGACTGCACAATGGCTCCTGTGTTGTCGCAAAGCAACTATATGGGCTCATCCACGCTTGGAACCACCCTTAGTTCATTTATGAACTTCTTGATCCACACTGCCTCCTTAGCTACTTCTGAAGCAGCTATGTATTCAGCCTCTGTCGTTGAATATGCTGTTGTCTCCTGCTTGGAACTTTTCCAAGACACTACCCCACCATTTAAGGTGAATACGAATCCTGACTGTGACTTGCAGTCATCTTTGTCACTCTGAAAGCTGGCATCAGTGAACCCTTTCACTGTTAACTCATTAACCCCACCATAGACCAGAAACGCATTCTTAGTTCTTCTTAAGTATTTAAGGATGGTTTTGACTGCCGTCCAGTGACCCTCTCCAGGGTCTGACTGGTATCTGCTCGTAATGCTTAAAGCATATGAGACATCTGGTCTCGTACATATCATGGCATACATGATGGATCCAATAGCCGAAGCGTATGGAATTCCACTCATGCGGTCCTTCTCAGGCTGTGACTTAGGACACATAACCCTTGATAGGTGTACCCCATGACTGACAAGAAGAAAAACCCTTTTCGACCCTTCCATGCTAAACCTCTTTAGCATCTTGTCAACGTACGTGGATTGAGATAAACCCAGCAGCCTCTTGGATCTATCTCTATAGATCTTTATACCAAGTATAAAGGCTGCCTCTCCCAAATCCTTCATGGTAAAGTTTTTTGAAAGCCACTCTTTCGTTATTTTTAATGTGGGGATGTCATTTCCTATTAGCAATATGTCATCTACATAGAGCACTAGGAAGACGACATTACTCCCACTAACCTTTCTGTAAACACAAGGTTCATCCTCGTTCTTGATAAAACCGTTACTCTTAACGACTTCATCAAAACGTATATTCCAACTCCTTGATGCTTGCTTTAGCCCATATATTGACCTTTGTAGTTTGCATACCATATGCTCCTGATCTTTGATTTCAAAGCCTTCAGGTTGTGTCATGTACACTTCCTCCTTCAAGAACCCATTCAAGAAGGCGGTCTTGACATCCATTTGCCAAATTTCATAGTCGTGGTATGCTGCTATTGCAAGCATGATCCTAATAGATTTGATCATGGCAACTGGTAAGAAAGTTTCATCATAGTGAACTCCTTGTCTTTGACGATACCCTTTCGCCACCAACCTAGCTTTGTAGGTCTGAACGTTGCCATCTGCATCAGTCTTTTTTTTAAAGACCCATTTATTACCGATAGGAACTATTCCTTGCGGTTTAGGAACCAAGGTCCATACCTTGTTCTGATACATCGAATCCATTTCAGATTCCATGGCTTCGAGCCATCTTGAGGAGTCAACATCTTTGACCGCCTCCTCGTAGTTACTTTGTTCATCATCCTCAACAGTTTACTGATTCTCAATCACAAACCCGTACCTCTCAGGTGGATGGATGACCCTCGTAGATCTACGGAGTTGTGTGTTTACTTCTCCATTGGAGAACGTCGCATGCGGAGCAGACTCGGGTTCCTCAATCTGTTCTTGTGGATCTTGCACTTCTTCAAGATCAATCTTACTCCCACTGCCTCCTTGAGAGATCAAATCCTTCTCAAGGAACTCAGCATTCTTTGACACAAACACTTTGTGTTCTTCCATGGAGTAGAAGTAGTATCCCTTAGTACCTTTAGGATACCCCACAAATAGACATTTAGTACTCTTAGCACTAAGCTTGTCTGATGTCAACGCTTTGACATAAGCTGCCGATCCCCATACCCTGAGGTAACTCAGGTTGGGTCTCTTACCACTCCATATCTCATATGGTGTGGTCTGAACAGATTTGAACGGTACCCTATTTAGAAGGTATGTCGTTGTGTCTAAGGCATATCCCCAAAATGATTTTGGAAGTTGAGTCTCACTCATCATAGACCTAACCATGTCTAACAAGGTCTTGTTTCTCCTTTCGGAGACACCGTTTTGGTGTGGTGTGTAAGGAGCGGTAAGTTGTGAGAGAATTCCATTTTCTCTCAGATAACCCTGAAACTTGTGGCTCAAATATTCACCACCACGATCTGATCGTAATGTCTTAGTCATCTTGCCACGCTGTTTCTCCACTTCATTCCTAAACTCTTTGAACTTTTCAAAAGCTTCAAATTTATATCTCATTAGGTATATATACCCAAATCTTGATTTGTCATCTATAAAGGTAATGAAATAAGAATATCCACCTCTAGCTTCAATAGACATTGGGCCACATACATCAGTATGAATGAGTTCTAATAACTCACTAGCCCTATGACTCTCAAGCCCTTTGGGCTTTTGTCGAATCATTTTCCCAGCTAGACAAGATTCACACTGTTCATAGGATTCCAAATCCATGGAGTCCAGGTATCCATCTCTATGCATCCTAGACAATCTTGTTTCATTTATGTGCCCTAGTCTACAGTGCCAAAGATAAGATTGATTATCCGTCCTAGGTCGTTTCACATCTATATTGAGCACTTCATTTCCCATTTCAAACACATACAATCCATTTATTAAAGAAGGAGTACCGTAAACCATATCATTCAAAATGATAGAAAAAGTACCATCCCTAATACTGAAAGTATAACCATCTTGTTCTAAACAAGAAATTGAAATAATGTTTCTAGAAATATGCGGAACATAAAGACAATTATTCAAATGTAATAAAAGGCCCGTAGGCAAAATAAGGTCAGCATCTCCAACTGAATGAGCAGCAACCCTTGCTCCATTACCAACGCGGAGATCCACCTCGTTTCTATCCAATCTCCTTGGGCTCCTAAGTACCTGCAACATATTGCAGATATGAGAACCACATCCGGTATCTAATACCCATGAGGTTGGATTAGCATAAGAATAATTTATCTCAATCATGAAAATACCTGAGGCAGAAGCATCACCATGCTTCTTGTCCTTCACATTGTTCAGGTAGTCTGGACAATTCCTCTTCCAGTGGCCTTTCTTGCCACAATGGAAGCACTCAGCATCACCCTTGTCCTTAGGTGCCTTCTTACCCTTCTTCTTGCCCTTCTTCTTCTTGGATTTTCCTTTGGGCTTAAGGGGTCACCTTTTGCAGGCTCCTTACCTTTTCCCTTGGCCTTGCTAGGCCCACCAATCAAAAGAGCCTGTGTCCTATCCTTCTTGATAGACACTTCAGCTGTTGTTAACATGCTTAAGAACTCAGGCAAGCTCACTTGCATCCCATGCATATTGTGATTCATGATGAATTGACTGAAGGAAGGTGGAAGTGAGGTGAGGACTAAGTCATTACTTAGCTCGGCATCCATGATGAAGCCTAGGTTTCCTAGCTTCTCAATCAGCCCGATCATCTTGAGAACATGGCTGCCAACAGACATGCTCTCAGTCATCCTACAAGAGAACAGTTCTCTTGAGGCCTCATACCTCTCATGCCTGCCTTTAATATCATACAACTCCTTGAGATGTACGATAATAGAGGGAGCATCCATATGCTCATGCTGCTTTTGCAGTTCAGGCGACATGGATGCCAACATGATGCATACTGCCATCACATTGTCATCCAAGTGCTGTTGGTGGGTTACGAAATCAAATTCCGCAAACCCTTATTCCCCTTCCCGTGGAGCTACGGGTATTACAGCATCTAAAACGTAGGCAATCTTTTCGGCCATTAGAACTATTCTTAGGTTCCGATACCAGTCCATAAAATTTGAACCGGTCAGTTTATTCATATCGAGTATTGAACGCAGTGACAGTGGATTAGTCATACTATAAGCTGAAAAGGATGTAAAGATAGTTTTAGTTAATATACGGTTATGTAGTTAAAAGCAAATTATTAAAGACTTGAAATAATTTGCCCCTCCCACTATTTTATCTAAGTCAATGACCCTTCCTTTTGACTTAGGGTTAATCTACTTTAGATTTTACCTTAGTGGGATTAAGAGTGCGATTATTTATTTTAATCTCCGTCTGAGACAGCAAGATTAATTTAAATAATGGGTTGATCTTTATCAACAGTATCTCATACCTTCTCTTAACATTAGGTTGACAACTCTTTGTCACTTAGTGGTGCATCTCATGCAACCAACCTAGCACCATTACCCTAAGCACATAAGCCCGGCTGTGCCTGCAACTTATGTCTTAGTTAAGCATTAAACCAGCACCCTAAGTGTCTTACACTTCAAACACTACTCTAGCCCAACGAAATAGTGGGTCCCAACTGAGTTGTGGAGCACCACTATGTAGAAGAGTTTTGAGTAGCATTGGTGGTGGGAGGTAATCATATGCTTAATTATTTATTCCTTTTAAGGGTTCCTTTTATTTTAGGGTTAATTAGGTCTCATCAAACGCATATTGTAAGTTATCATGCTAGTCGTTACCTATGTCAAACATCTATCGGTATACACTAGTCGCTATTGGACAAACATAATAACCATACAAAACGCGGTTTGCCCAATTCATGCATACTAGACGTTCTAATCATACATGCATATAAACAGTTTATATTGAGATAGCCATGGTGCTCGCGCTTTTGTCCTTTTTGCTTCTTTAAGCAACGGCCGCTTGTCGTCTATACGCCACTAGCCTATTTCTCTAATTACAAATAATTAAAGAAACTCCATAACATCTTTGGAGGGACAAAATTACAAATACACTTGTAAATTAAAAGGCGCGATTACACATTAATTTAAAATTCGAAATTCAAATCCGGGCACCATGACCATCCCCTTCTTGTTTGTACCTGAAAAGTTCAAAACTTGCAAACACAAACATTATATTATCACATAACATTTTCACATGTATTTTGACATTTAACATTTAAACATCAAAATAACATCAAGATTCATAATCTTAAATTTCTCATTGGCCGAATTTAAAAACAATTTTAATTCAAATTTTGTTTATTCTTTCTCAAAGAAAATAAAATTAAACCATGCATGTAGCCATAAATTCCTTCATGGCCGAATCATATAGGTGACTATATGAAAAATTTTGTCACAAAATTTCATGCATATAAACATGACACAATTCTTGGAGAAAAATAAGAAATCATTCAAGGTACTCTTAGTACCCTCCATGGCCGAATCTACCCTTTCAAAAAGGGTGTTCCTTTTAAAACTTTCATAAAGAAAAAGAAACTAAACCATGATGCATAATGTTTTATGAACACAGAATCAAATTTACATGTTCATAAAAACAAAAACTTTAACACTTTAAAGGATTTGTGATTCAAAATCCATATGCATAATTTAAACTTTAACCCTTTAAAGATTTTTGACCGTGAAAAACTCCTTTCACAAACAAGGTACCATCACCCGTCGATGGTAAAGCAACCGGGCTCTGATACCACTTGAAAGTAAACTGGCCTTTGAAGGCCGATGCATGTAAGGTGTAAAACAAAAATTTTACTGCGGAACATACATGCACACATAGGTTCATGCTTTAAGACAGCATGATGTTTCCTTGTTTGTGGCCTGATCAGTCAGGGAGATCAGATGTCAGGCTTGAAGGGTTCAAACCCTCTAATGGTGATCCACACCACCGTTCGTCAATGATGCAAGAACACTTTCTTGAAAGCCACCAGATGAACACCACAGTGAGGCTTGCTATGCGCACAAGTGGTGAAGGTGGAGGCTAGGTATTCTGTTTGAAAAGGTGTAGTGAACTACCCTACAGAATGGTGCATAGATGGAGGAGAGTTGGTTAGGTTTTCTTAACAAAACCCTAAGGTGAGGAGGCTGTATATATGCGCACACCTTGATGAGAGGAAGAGGGATTTTAATTCATTCAAGATGAAAACCAACTTTCAAAAACCTTTGAAGTTTGCGCATGGAACAGGGAGGATAAGGTGGAGCTGTTGCAAAACCAATTTTGCCAACAACCTCCAATCTTATCCACATGAAATTAAGTTCAAAATAATTTAAACTTAAATTCATAAACTATCATATAGTATACACTTTTCATGCGCATAATTCAGCCCTAGAAGGGGTCCAAATATATTGAGTAGTTGCATTCAAAATTTGAATCAACTCACCCACCGATTCCCTTAACCCCCAAATCTGAATGGAGCTTTGTTTTAAGTGATAAGATGACATCCTTATCACTTAAACTTGCGCACCAAACAGCCCAAGGAAGTGCTCCAAGGATGCTTCTTAATCCAAGGAATATGCTCCAATAAGATCCTGTCTTATCCTTTTGTTATGAAACAACTTTTCAAAGCCAATTCAAATTCGAATTCAAACACTTGAATTCAAATGTTCAAACATTCAA
Organism: Gastrolobium villosum; assembly: GCA_032173675.1. Taxonomy (NCBI): domain Eukaryota; kingdom Viridiplantae; phylum Streptophyta; class Magnoliopsida; order Fabales; family Fabaceae; genus Gastrolobium; species Gastrolobium villosum. The sequence continues at coordinate 12,224 of JAVKPL010009341.1, forward strand.
ATTCAAAATTCAAAATTCAAAATTTCAAATTTCAAATTCAAAATTCAAATTCCAAATTCAAATTTCAAAATTCAAATTTCAAATTTCAAATTTCAAATTCAAAATTCGAATTTCGAAATTCAAATTTCAAAATTCAAATTTCAAATTCAAAATTCGAAATTCAAATATTTGATTATTAATTTAACTAATTAAATTAATTAGTAATTGCTTGGACTATCCAAGCCCATTACTAAGCTTCATGCACCACCCACCCATTTAGGTGGGCTTCCAAACAGCTTCTTGGGCTAACAACCATTATTAAGCCCAATACCTTTAAAGCTAGTCCATCATGACTACAAGGTGTTAGTGTGTGACCCATTAGGTCCAACTTAGCTTCTGACATAACTGGGCTTGGGCCCAACAAGCCCACAACCCAATTAATGACAACACAGAGCACTAGCAATGCTTTGTTGCCCCAGAAATAGTCAGATTAATGACTTGATCATCCTATTGCACATATTTGGTTACCGTATGTATTTCCCTTTGTCTCAGTTATCTTCCCATTAACCTAGGGTAAGGAAATGTATCAACCCCTGCGGTTTAGGGTAAGCTTTATTCGAAATAGGGAATCTTCAATTTACTGACTCTAAAGGCAGATCATCTCATGATCTCTTTTACTATGCATAGATTCCCGAGTCCCTGTAAATGTCATCCCGATTTCTTCGGTTTACAGATAACCTAATCTCTCACAGAGATTTGATGAATTCTTTCAGCTTATTACCCTAGCCCTGTGCCCTTTAAGGACACGCCCAACAGTATACCTATGAGTCTCCATGTTTCAGGCAGACGAGGCATACAATCAAAACATGCCTTCAAGAACACAGTCTAGGTAATAACTTCTGGTCTAAGGAAAGACATACCCAAACATAAAGAGATTACTCTAATGACACTATCTGTGAGATTTCCTCATAGAGTCTCTTTTTGGGTCTGTTCAGTGCGAGCTATACTCTTATAGGTCCACCCACGACTTTAGCTAAGATATCTCCATATCTGCAGCTCATGAGGTCTTTACCTTATATCCATATACAAGTAGATAAGTCGTACTAGTCTTTACTCGAGATCACTGATCCCCAAACTCAGTGTCTCTAGACTAGGAACATATAATTAGGAATAGACATGCAATATCCTTGAATCCTCATGATCGTGATCTCATCACAGATACTCAAGAGATACCTATTCTATTCCAAGGGGTTTATCCAGTTCGTTCATATAATATTAACAGTAATATCGAGACACAATATGAAACTGAATAAATAGTGCTTTCATTTATTTGCGACAAACAAAGTTCTACATCTAGTGTCCTTTATTTAATCAAAAGATTGTCTCTAGGACACCCATATGCTAACAGTGGCTGGGCGGTTAGGTGCAGTTTATTCCGTGAAGATTGGAGGTTTTAGGCTGTTTTGGAGTTGGTGGGCAATGTTGTTTATCCAACTTCAAACGGCGATAACCGGAGCTCACAAGCTCGGAATCGAGTGTGTGATAGCTTGTTAGAAAGGTAAGTGAATAAGGAAAAAAGATAACCTGGAGTTTAAGTTTGGATTTTTGTTTTGTGTTCATAGAAAAACAAATTAGCAAATCTGGTTAACTGGTAAAAACGTAAAAAGTGAGGAATTGGCTAAGTGGGTTTATGGGAACCCCTTAGTATCTTGTATGTGATAAAATAAAGTGTATAAATAGTTAAGTAAGCCTTCCGCTAGTGTTTCAGTTACGATCTATGAAGCACCGACACTTCAAAAATCCTGACGTGTCGTGTCCGACACTTCCCGACACTCTCGGACACTCCGACACTCCCCGACACTCCAACACGCGTTATAGAAATTCAAAAAAAGTTTAAAGGTTGTATTGCGTTGATATTTTAGTTCCAACTATTAAATTCGTTGGATTATGATTACTATTTTATTGAGTTTAATATAAATATTTGGGATATCTTATGTTTATTTGCAAAATTTACGAATATTATAAGTTTAGATTCATTTCTTTGTTAAATTATTGAATATTAAACATAATATACACTACATAAATTAAAAATATTGTTTAATATCAAAACGTGTCCTAACGTGTCGAAATCTAACATTTTTTAGAATTAACGTGTCGGAGTGTCGTGTCGTATCGTGTCACGTGTCCCGTGTCGGTATCGGTGCTACATAGGTTACGATCACAGTTTTTTATTATTACGTTTTTTATACTTTTACTTTTCGCGTAATAATCAGAAAAAGTTTATCCTCATTTTTATAAATGAATTGTTGTGATTGTAACTGCGCTTAATATCATAATTGATGTTAACAATACCGGTGTACAACGGGCTGTTACACACGTCAATAACTTTAATATTTTAACTATGTACTACGTTTAGTATATAATTAAAAAATGGTTGCAAGACAAAAAATTTATTCCTACAATATAATACTTATATTTCCCATATATATATATATATATATATATATATATATATATACACACACATGGGAAAACAAGTATCATGTTACATGATAATTCTTATATGGGGAAGACATTTATTCTGTTAAAGAATATAATTTTGTGTCATTTTAAATTCTAACTGTTGATTACCATCAAGTAACGATTATAATTTATTTCGAATTAATAATTAATTAAGTTTGAACTAATAAATTATAACCATTGATTGACGTAAATCAATGGTTATGATCTAAGATAACGCAAAATTATATCATTTAAAAGGACAAACATTTTTACCTTCTTATTTAAAGAGTAGGAAACTTAACTTTTGTCATGCAACGTAACAAATGGAAAACCAATACATATATATAAGAGTTCGCTTTTTCTATAGCCAATGTAGATAATTTATCTACATTGAGCCCAAAACCACGTCATTTTAGGAGGAAGTCAAGATATTTTAGTAATTAAAATTAATTTAAGGATTATAATAGTCTTTTTCTTTTTTGTATTTTATAATAGTCTTTTTTCATTATAATTTTTTAATTTTTTAACCCAAAACGATGTCATTTTGGGAACTAATGTAAATAACTTATCAACATTCACTGTAGAAACGTTAAAGCTATATATATATATATATATAAATATATATATATATATAATGAGGGAACTTAACCACAAAGAAAAACCTAGCTACGTGTCATAGGGGGAGGGGGTACAAACCCTTAAAAATCATTCATAACTAAAGGCATGCAGTCCTGGAGAGGATGGTCACCTATGATGCACGGACACGGACACGGGACAGGGACATGACACGACACGACACGACACGCCGACGCATTAATTCTAAAAAATGTCAAATTTTGACACGTTGGACACGTTTTGATATTAAATAAAATTTTTAATATATATAATATAATTTAAATTTAATACATATAAGAGTCCATAATAAGTCATATAACCAATCAAATATTACAATTTCATAACATATATATAAATATAAATAATTTTTCGTACTTTGTTAATTTTTCATGTCAAATTTCATAACAGATAAATATTAATCTATAAATTATTTCTTTTAAACTTAGTTAACAAAAAAATTAAGATTAAAAAAAAACGTGTCCAAGGGTTGACCGCGTGTCTGAAAAAGTTGACTACGCGTTGGAAAAACGTGTCGAAACTTGTCGGGAGAGTTGACCACGTGTCTCCAAATGTTGACCGCGTGGCGGACGCGTGTCCGTGTCGAACACGTGTCCGACACGCAAATTTTATAAAAACCTGCGTGTCCGTGCTTTGGAGGTTACTAATTCCGTTACTAGTTCCCTCATTACAATAGAGTTTTTTCTTTTCTTTTTTTCGCAGCTCAAACTTAATTTGATAGAGTTATGTGAAAATAAATAAACAAGTACGTATTCCTTGATAAATTGAAAATTTTTATTACAATTCTATGAGGTTGAGTAACAGAAATATAAATATATTTTGTCATTGAAATATTGAAAAATTATAAATATAAAGATTATTATAACTCTAAAATAAATTAAAATTACAAAAACACCATGATTTTCTCGGGTATTTTCACAAGGAGCTGAATAGTTTTTTTTTTAAGTTAGCGTGAGCTCTAATTATGAAAAATTGGTTTTCCCGGGTACTTTCACACAAGTTTTGACTCTTTAATCTGACTATAGAACTAACTCAGAGTACAGGGCATATTAGAAATAAGGGATAAGATATTATTATTACCAAAGAATGTTACTATCAATATTATTATCATATCTTAATCGTTAATTTTCGCATATCAAAGATTATTATTTTCACAAATCAAATTCATTAATTAATTATTAATTCACAATAAATAATAACCGTTAATTGTGAAAATCAACTGTTAAGTTATGATAATAACATTAATAATAATATTATTTGGTAATAATGATATTTAAACCCTTCCAAAAAATATTGGGAAAAATGTTTCTGCTGTTATTGCAGATAAGTTATTTGCATTTATTCGCAAAATGACGTCGTTTTGGTATTGAAATCTTAAAAAATTATAAATATAAAGACTACTATAACTCTGAAATAAATTAAAATTTTAAAAACACCATGATTTTCGCGTGTATTTTCACAAGGAGCTGAAGAGTTTTTTTTAACTTAGCGTGAGCTCTAATTATGGCAAATTGGTTTTCTCGGTATTTTCACACAAGTTTTGACTCTTTAATCTGATTTTAGAACTAATTCAGAGAACGCGGCGTATTAGAAATATGGGTTTAGATATTATTATTACCAAATAATGTTACTATCAATATTATTATCATATCTTAACCGTTAATTTTCGCATATCAAAGATTATTATTTCCAGAAATCAAATTCATTAATTAATTATTAAATCACAATAAATAATAACCGTTAATTGATGAAAATCAATTGTTAAGTTATGATAATAACATTAATAATAATATTATTTGGTAATAATGATATTTAAACCTTCCAACAAAATAATGGGAAAAATGTTTGCTTGTGTTGTTTCCTATTAAGAGGTTCTAAGTTCACTTGAACAAGTTCTGGTTGTATTTGATTTGCTTCACAAGACCTCTCATTTTGCATGATTTGAGCCACTGAGAACTCAAACAGCACCTTCTTGAGCATCCGAGAAGATTTCCCAAGCTTCGACCGCTTGTTTTCATCAATTCTGTATCCAATGCAAGTAACACATTTTCTTCCTTGTGGCATTGACCCCATTGCCCTTATGACACAACTGCGGCAATACTTTGCACCACAAACAATGCAAACCTCCTTCTCAGTGAGACGATTCCCTTTAAGGCACAGATAACAAGAACCTTTCTTCCCAGGTCTCACAGCTTGTGGCTTCGCAGGGAAACTTCCCACTTGAGAATCACCAAACTCCTCATTATCTGTATCTTCCATGTAACTTGACTCAGGATCAAGAAAGGTCACACGCTTGACATGTTTTGGGCTTGGAGTTTCACTATTATGTTCATTTTCCCTGATAGAACAAATCTCTGAAGAACAAGAAAGATAACTAGAACTTGAACCTGATTCTGTGGTGTCAGAATTACTGTTAAACCCTCTGCCATCTCTATGCACATCCAAACTGCCTATACTCTTATCATGCACATCAAAAGCAGTGTTTGATGATCCAAGTGCACCAGTATCCAAATTTGAAGACACAACAGAATCCTTTTTGTGATGAGTTTTGGAAAGAGCTTGGATAACTGGCACAAAGAAATCATGAGACTGAGAAGGAGCTGAAAGAACCAGTTTTTTGAAAACCCATGAAGCAAAAAGTGCAATATCAGCACCCCAAAAATGGAAAACCAGGAAACAAAGAGTAAAAAACTTGGCAATAGAGGGAGTGACATAGAGAGAAAGAGAGAGAATTTTTCCTATGAGAGCGATGATGACTGTGATAAGGAGAGAAGGTAAGAGAAGCAAAGATGGAAGAATAATGGTTGAATTGAATAGGAAAAGCAGAAAGGAGTGAGAAGTAAACAAGTTGACCGAAGTAGAGGGTGAGAGGAAGTTTAAGGCATCGGTAGTGGACGTGTTCCCAACCTTTGAATGGAAATTACTTGGAAAATAAACGAAAGGGGCCATGACTTTCAAATCAAAGTGTATTCGCCTATCCAGCACAAGTGAAAATCAATAGGTTTGATCGAATATTTATACATTATTTTTGGGCTCGAAGATGAGTAAGCCCAATACGATATTATTTTGGGCCCAATATCAAAATTATTATTGTATCGTAATCGTTGATTTTCATCAATTAATGATTATCATTTATTGTGAGTTAATACGTAATTAATGAATTTAATTTTTTGAAAATAATAATAGTTGATAGACGAAAATTAACAATTAAGATATGATAGTAATGTTGATAATAAAATTATTTGATAATAATAATATCTTATCCATTATTTCTAATACGCCCCGTACTCTGAATTAGTTTTATAACCAATTTAAAGAGTCAAAACTTAATTTACAAAAAAAAATGTCAAAACTGATGTGAAAATACCTTGGGGAGGAGTCATTTGCTGCATCACTCTCTTCCATAGTGTGTCACCGTTTTGTTTCTTTTTCTTTCTATATTGAATTGTGTTGTCACTCACATGTCATTTATGAGATAATTATGATGTATTATGTGTTTGTTTCTTTGATTTTGTTTTCTATTTATTTTTATCATTTTGTTTCACTGTTTAGGTTGACAAGGTTTATAAATTGGCTTTTTGACCCTTTTATCCTTCATTAATTAATTAATAATCATTTTATCCCTTATTTAAAGTTATCTACCAATCTACCATTTCTTTAATCCTTAAAACATAAACAGTTTACTTTCAATTCCTTTATGGTTTCAATCACTAACATTAATTTCATGCATAAACCATAATGCAGATAATCATAAACCTACAATAGGCCTAAAGCCCTTCCATCATATTACATACATCCATGGTACATTTACAATACTGGATTACATTTACATTTACAACTTTAACTTTAAACTACAAATATTTACATATTACAACTTCACTTGCCAAATACATCCATAAACTAAAATGACATGAAAACTAAACTTAGACAAAATAACATGAACATAATGCTAATGGACTCCTCCTACATACATATACATGTTCATGCTCTAAGTCTAGCCTGGGCCAAATACCCACCAAAAAGTACACTATACACCACTGCTCCACTCGTCATCATGCGGGCTTCTTGCCTGCTGCTCCGTGTCCACTGGTACATCCTGAAATAAATGCCCCGAGACGGGGTGAGATATACGGATATATCTCAGTAACCAAGAGGTTCTGGAGAAAACTCCGCCCAATGGTTCACTTCGATGTATACCAATAGCATAAATACAACACCACTGTTATAAAACGGGATAAAGCAAGGGATTTAGAGAAAGGGGGAATATATCAGAAACAACTACGACATGCGGGATGGTAGCTACCAATACCACGCTATGTCCTCGGCTATACGCCTATGGGTACTACCCCTGGCGTGTTCATAGAACAACCCACCAAGGTACCCCTTCCAACCATATACACCCGAGACTACCTAGTGTGCTCCTATCCGGATAACACACCACGACCCTGGGTCAACTGGAACTCCCTCTCGGAGACCTATCCAGTGGCAGTCCGGAAAACTTGCCCGAAGGCTAAAAATATCTACTTGCCAGAGATCTGGTACATAAGTACCCACTGTGATAATGCACATGCATGCTCATGCTGTTCTACACTACTCATACACACTTCCTACCGTTGCCATCAACTAGCAAGGTGGAACACAAAAGGGGAACAAGCCCCAGTACCAAGAGGTTACCTTTCTTTTTTCCTTTCACAGAGCTCCGCAGAACTCCACTTGCAGCTTGATTAACATGGAACGCCTACACAGAGGACAATTCCACACACTTAGAACTTTGAATCCACTCATGAATTTCAACATACATGTGTAAACCACATCACTTACCTCAATCCACTTGATCTAGGACCAAGGGCAATCCACTGTTTCACTGTTCCAAGTCTATATCCACGTACGGCAACCTGTACAACCATGCACAGTCGTCAGTTTCAGTCAAAATACGTCAAAACGCGAAAACATCAGATTTTCTCTTCACTCCCCCTAAGGGTTCGTCCATAATAGGGTTATTTTAGGTTTTATTTTTCTAAATTTTCTTTCTCATTTTATTTCACTTACTTAGGTTACCCAAAGGCTAGTTCAATCGTCGTTTTTCGGTTTTACGACTTCTACGCAACGTTTTGCGAATTATTACACTTTAGGCACATTTTGCCACTTTCAACACTTATTATTTTTACATTGATCCTTCCTCATGCCAATCACCACACAACCCATCTAATAACTTTTCCATCACACAACACAACACCAAAGTGTTCTAAAACATCAATTTGCTCAATATGCATCAATGGCCGAATCTTGGTTAGTCCAAACCAAGGATTCCCAATCAATTCCTATGGCCCACAACTCACATAATCACTTCCTAACATCATATAATCACACTACAATTCACTATACCACACATTAACACAAAACTCAAAAAATCCATTTCATGCACCAATTTTTTTCTAAGTTAAGATCCATTTTTTTCGCTTAGAATTTTATTGCATTTCTAACATTAATACATCATTCTAAGACATTATCATCTAATAGACATTTTCCATTTGAGCTCTCTAACACCACATATCACAAAATCCCTCTTTAGGGTCAATTATCACAACTCAAAATTTAACCAATGAAATGTTGAAATAACTCACCCAATTGAACGGAATAAGGCTCCACCTAAGTATACTCCACCATTGGAGCATTTGAAAGCATCATGATCCAACTTTTTTGCATGAAAACCGTGGCCTATATAGTGGTAGATCTCCCTCCACACTCAATTTCAAGACTCAATAATGGTACCAATGGGTTCAGGAGGTGTTTTCCATCAAGATTCAACACAAACTTTGTTGAATTTGGTGGATTATAGCTTTACTTATGGAAAGGAAGAGAATTTGCACAAAGGAGAAAGAGGAATGGGCTGGACGCTGGAGAAAGAAGAAAAAACCGTGAAATGAAAGAGATGAATAGTGGTTTAGGAATGTTTATTTGACTTAAAGCGGGTACCGGATCCCACGTGATTTAAAACTCACCCGAATTTCCCTCCGATCATCACTAAAATTCACAATTTAAAAACCTAATGAGAAATTATAATTTTTCATCTTGACAAAATCCTTTAATTTTACTCCCTCAGATAAATTTGGAGCTTTCCGGTTGTTCGGAAAAACACTGCTTTAGGGTACAGCGCGCTCCGTTGACAAACTTCCACAAATTGACTTAAATCCCTCAAATATTATCAGAAATCATATTTCCTATTTCTATGGACCATTTAAAATCAATATTTGAAACCTAGAGCTCAAAATTCCACTGGCACGTTTTACGGTGCAATCTGACTGCGGTATTTTTACCCGCGAAAAACACTATTCACTGATTTTTCTGAAACTTGCCTATCCACTCAATTTTTCGTTCTGAATCCATTTCCAGGCTTATTTTTATCATCTGAGACCTCCTGCTCAATTTTTTATCTTCCTAGGGTTGCGTGTTGGCTAATTACCGTTTTGCCCTTTCTTTGTATTTTGGCCTAATCTTTGGGATTTTCACTAATCCTTCACTTAATTTCTCACTTAACACTTAATTACTTATTTTAGAATTGTGAGGTGTTATAATCACCCCACCTTTTAGAATTTTGTCCGCAAAATTAATCCATACCTGTCCACTAACTCAGGATATAGTCGGAGAATCTCCTCCTCCCGCTCCCAAGTAGCTTCCTCAGGTGTACGTCCTTCCCACTGAATCTTTAACATCGGTATCACTTTGCTTCTGAGCTTCTTTTCACTGCGGTCAAGGACCTCAATAGGACCTATAGGCATCTTTAAGTTCTCTTTAATTTCAATCTCGTCCGGTATCACCACATGTGATTCATCCGGAATGTAACGCCGCAGCTGTGATACATGAAAAACATCGTGCAGATTTGACAACTGTGGGGGCAAGGCAAGCTGATAGGCCACTGGTCCAACTCTTTTCATTACTTGATACGGCCCAATAAAACGGGGACTCAGCTTCCTCACGCCCGGTGCACGCCCAACACTAGTAACTGGAGATAACCGTACAAATACATGATCACCTTCATCAAATTCCAGTGGTCTGTGTCTATTATCATAATAAATTTTTTGCCGATTCTGTGCCTGTTTAAGCTTTTCTCTGATCATTTCTATCTGTGCTGTAGTTTCTTGCACAAAATCCGGCCCAAATCTCTCTTTATCACCAACCTCTGTCCAACAAGTAGGAGTGCGACATCTCCGCCCATACAATGCCTCATATGGTGCCATACCCAAACTGGAGTGAAAACTATTATTATACGAAAATTCCACCAGTGATAAATATCTATCCCACGCAGTACCCTGCTCAAGTGAGCAAGCTCTCAACATATCCTCTAATGTCTGTATGGTCCTCTCAGTCTGACCATCAGTCTGCGGGTGATACGCAGTGCTCAGCCGAAGCTGAGTGCCAAAAGCCTGCTGTAAGGCTCCCCAAAAACGAGAAGTAAATTTCGGATCCCGATCACTAACAATGCTAACCGGTACTCCGTGGAGTCTTACAATCTCTTTCACATATAACTTTGCTAATTTCTCCGTAGAGAAGTCCACTCGCACTGGCAGAAAATGTGCAGACTTCGTGAGCCTGTCCACTATTACCCAAATTGAATCGTGACCGGCCTGAGTCCGAGGCAAACCAACAACAAAATCCATCGAGATGCTCTCCCACTTCCACTCTGGTATATCCAACGGCTGAAGTAACCCTGCAGGTTTCTGATGTTCTATCTTAACTCTCTGACAAATCAAACACCTTGATACATACTCGGCTACATCATTTTTCATCCCAGGCCACCAGAACTTAGTTTTCAAGTCTTTATACATTTTTGTGGCACCCGGGTGTACAATATACTGACCCTTATGGGCCTCAGTCATTACTTCCTCGGCTAATTCTTTAGGCACAACTATCCTGCCCTGGTACGTTAACAATCCTTGTTCATTTAATGCTATACCATTCTATCCTTTCAGATACTTGCTACTATCATTTAGAATTTGTTTCTCTCTAATCCTCTCATGCAATTCATTCTCAACCTGTAAACCTCTGAATCCTTCAACACTTCCTATAAAAACATCTACCAACTTCAAGTCACGGAACTGTTCTATTAAATCATAATCCCACAGCATTAACTGGGACACACTTACAGACTTTCTACTCAATGCATCTGCTACCACATTAGCTTTACCTGGATGGTATTTCAACTCAAAGTCATAATCCTTTAAAAATTCAACCCATCTCCGCTGTCTCATATTCAATTATTTCTGATCAAATAAATACTTTAGGCTCTTGCGATCACTGAACACAGCAAATTTCATCCCATACAGAAAATGCCTCCAGATTTTTAAGGCAAACACTATTGCAGCAAGCTCCAAATCGTGCATCGGATAATTCTCTTCATGCGACTTTAACTGTCTTGAAGCATAAGCAACCACTCTTTTCTCTTGCATTAGTACACACCCCAAACCTCTCTTGGACGCATCACAGTATAATTCAAATTCACCTTCCGAATCGGGGAGTGTCAACACTGGAGCCGTAGTCAACTTCTCTTTAACTTTCAAAAAACATTTTTCACATTCCTGAGTCCACACAAACGGAGTATCTTTTCGTGTTAATCGGGTCAATGGTAGCACCATTGTGGAAAACCCCTCAATAAATCGTCGATAATACTCAGCGAGACCCAGAATCTCTGTAACCGTTTTCGGTCGTTCCCAGTCCATAACAGCCTCAATCTTATTCGGATCCACAGCAACACCTCTTTCAGAAATAACATGGCCTAAAAATTGAACCTCAGATAACCAAAATTCACACTTTGACGGCTTCGCATACAACTTTTTATCCTTTAGTACCTGCAACACAGTCCTCAAATGCTCCGTATGCTTCTCCTTGCTCTTAGAATAAATCAAGATATCATCGATGAATACAATAATGAACTGATCCAAATACGGCTTGAAAATACGATTCATATAGTCCATGAACACCGCCGGGGCATTAGTAAGCCCAAAAGGAATAACCTGATACTCGTAGTGTCCATATCTAGAACGAAATGTCGTCTTAGGCACATCCTCCGGTTTAATCCGAATTTGATGGTATCCGGACCGGAGATCAATCTTTGAAAACACACAGGCACCCCTCAACTGATCCACCAAGTCATCAATACACGGAAATGGGTACCTGTTCTTGACCGTCACTTTATTTAATTGCGATAGTCAGTACACAATCTCATGGTTCCATCCTTCTTTTTCACAAATATTACCGGTGCTCCCCACGGAGACACACTAGGTCTGAAGAAATCCTTTGCAGACAACTCCTCTATATGTTTCTTCAACTCTGCCAACTCTAATGGCGACATTCGATATGGAGCCAAGGAAATAGGCCCCACACCCGGCAACAACTCAATCGAGAACTCAATCTCCCTCTCAGGTGGGAATTCCGGTATCTCATCAGGGAACACATCCGCAAACTCATTAACCACCGGAATCGTAGGAATCTCAATCTCCTTACCACCCACTAATCCACCCAAGAAAATATAACCCTGATCCCCAGCCTTCAAGGCTTTAACAGCTTGACACATAGACAGAAAAGGAGACGGACCCACCGAGGGTCTCTCGTGTGCAAGTATCAACCTCTTCCCGCAACAATCAATCATTGCGCAGTTTTGAGATAGCCAATCCATACCCAATACCAAATTAACAGAGGCCAGGGGCAAGATAATTAAATCAATAGTGTAACCCCTGCCTTCATAGGTAAATCCAACTTCTTTACAGACAAAGGAGGAATCACTAACCTCTCCCGTAGCCGTTGTAATACGCATAGGGGGAAACATCCGTGACACTTTCAATCCCAATCCTTTTGCAACATATTCAGCCACAAACAAATGTGTCGCCCCCGAATCAAATAACACAGATAAATCAATATTTGAGATTAAAATTATACCTTTAACCAAATTGGGCGCCTTAGCAGTTTGCTGAACATTTGTAGTGTAGACACGCCCAACCGTAGGAGCAGATGGCAAGGCCTGCAGATTCGCAGCCTGCCCAGTATTACTGTTACAGTTGTTGGCGTAATGCCCAACCTTACCACATATGAAACAAGCATTCGGGCTCACAGTACACGGCCCTTGATGAAACCTTTTACATTTATCACAGCGAGGGTTTGAACCCCTATAATTGAAACCACTCCTTTGACCACCACCTCTTTTAAACTGACCTGGAGGCTGCCTTACCTGCAACCCCCTCCCCCTGTTATTGTTCTGATAGTAGCCACCCCTGTTGTTATTATTACCAGAAGGACCAGATGTCCTTGGAGGACCGGACTTTGGATAACGGTTATAAACACTTTCAACCCGTTTACACTGGGTCACCAGATCTGCAAAATTTCTCACAGCAGTATTTGACATTCTCTTTGAAATTTTCTCATTAAGACCTCTCTGAAACTTGGCAGCTAAAAACTCTGTAGTCGGCATTACACCCCCATAATTAGCAAATTTAACTAACTCATTGAACTTCTCAAATTCACCCTGTTTGACCTCTCTAACATCACTGGGAAAATATTCCTCATGAAACAGCCGCTCAAATAAAGCCCAGGTAATATCTTCACCCTGAATAACAAATGGCTGAGATGTAGTATACCACCACTCGTGTGCATCTCCCTCGAGCATATAAACAGAATATAGCAATCTCTAGGGGTCCTGACACCCCATAACCTGAAATATCTTATCCATCCCTCTTAACCATGTAGTCACTACCTTCGGGTCCCTCGACCCCTGAAATGATGGCAGTTTATGTTTCCGGAAAGAAATGAGTCTCTCCTCATCAGTGCCAGCAGCACCCTGTATCAAAACACTCTGCCCAGCAGCACCAGATGTCTGAGCAACAGAAGAAGGATCTACAGTAGGATCTGGAATATATGTAGGATCAGTAGTGTGGTGACTAGCCTCGCCAGAATGACGACTAGCACCACTCCCCTCATGCTGAGGAGTAACAGATGGCGTACGGGTAGCAGTCTCCGTAGCAGTATGTGAAGGTGAATTATCTCCCCTGTTCCGAGCCCTCTCTGCTCTTAACTCATTCATAAAAGCGTGCATCATATCTTGGTTATTTTTCATCAGAGTCTCATTCATATTTCTATTTAAAGCTACCTCCTCCTGCAGAGCTGTCATAGCTGCAGTAAGAGGATCCTGTGCAATCACACGACCTGCACCCCTAGCTCCACGGCGACCCCGTGCCCTACTCATGATATCTGCATATGTAACACAAAGGAATGGGTTGATCAGACTCACACTGAGGAATCACCTGTGCAATAATCATAAACAGTTCACAGATAGCTATGCAGCACAAGATGCAGTTATACCCTATCAGAGTTCCCTAACAAAACTGCTCTGATACCACTTGTAATGCCTGGCAACTTGCAAGGATTAACGACTGTCCCCACACACTAACACGAGACTTTTCAGCGTGCTTTGTCCTCACTCGCACACTTGCCGGGAAAACTTCCCAGGAGGTCACCCATCCCAGAATTGCTCCAAGTCAAGCACGCTTAACTGTGGAGTTCTTCCGATCCGGGCTACCGAAAAGTAGAAGCATCTTATTAGTATAGGTAGTACCAATTAATTCTTATAAGCCATTCCCTACTGTACTGTCCCATACCAGCACAGTCTCTGGAATCCCTCTCTTTCTGGTGTTATTCGATTCATTCATGTACCAGCACAGTCTCTGGAATCCCTTGTCCGTGCCCTTGCGCACCGGCGATCACTCCCCGCCCTCGTCAGCGCCTGGGATGTTACACTAGGGGTCTCTTTCTCTCTCTCTCTCTCTCTCTCCATATTTACATCTTGATTCAGTCTTAGCTGTGCCCTCTTTGGAGTTCAATTTGCTTTTTGTTTTCCAACTAACCTATTCTTTGCATTGCTCTGTCATATTTTGGCCTACTCACTGCATATTTCAGGACATCTCCACCAAGAAGACAATTGGCTGTGGTGTTAAAAGAGGAAGCTTATATTTTCTGGACTTGCATTGGACGAGTGATCATTCTCCTGCTCGTGCTTGTTCTACCTTGACTGCTGATGAAGCCCGCACAACCATTTGGCTTTGGCATAGAAGATTAGGACACCCTTCCTTTAGCTATTTAAAAAAATTGTTCCCCAGTTTATTTTCTACCGTAACTATTTCTGATTTCTCATGTAATGTGTGCGAAATGGCTAAAAGCCATCTTATCCCTTTTCTCCCAAGCATCAATAAAAGTACTCTTCCATTTCAAGTAATTCACTCAGATATATGGGGCCCTGCCCGCATCCCTTCATTTTCTAAAGCTTACTATTTCATTACTTTTATTGATGAATTCTCTCGAATGACTTGGGTTTCTCTGCTGCAAAAAAAAGTGATGCTTTTACTGCCTTCAAACATTTTCATGCCATGGTCACCACACAATACAATTCCAAAATCCAAGTTCTCCAGTCTGACAATGGGGGGGAATACTTGTCACACACCTTTACCACCTTCTTGCTTGACCATGGCATCCGTCATCAAACTTCGTGCTCCCACACCCCTTAGCAAAATGGTCTAGCTGAACGGAAAAATAGGCACCTCTTAGAAGTTATGCGTGCTTCCCTATTTGGCATGAATGTTCCTACAAGATATTGGGGAGAAGCTGTGCATTCCGCTGCCTATCTCATCAACCGCACCCCATCAAGTGTCCTTCAATTTAAAACCCCTTACACTGTCCTCCATTCCCATTTTTCTACCCCTCATATGAATAACCTTGAGCCACGCATATTTGGTTGTACTATTTTTGTCCATAATCCTAAAGCATTACGCAGCAAACTCGACCCATGTGCAACAAAATGCATATTTGTTGGATACTCAGCCTCACAAAAAGGGTACCGTTGCTTTGACCCTGTTCAACACAAAATCCATGTCACCCTAGAAGCTTCTTTTTATGAGGAGGAGCCCTTTTTATCTCAGGGGGAGTCCTTGGCCTTTCTCCTCAAGGGGAGACATCACCAAAGGTTTTTGGAGGACAAGTACATGTTGAAGAAGAACTTTATGCTGAAATCCCAGCACCATTATTACTGCTGCCCCAAGCATGTGACACAGATATAAGCTCACCTCCTTTAACATCACAACCAGAAATGTTCACTAGAGATGTTCCTGATCCTGCACAACAACCATCACCCGAGGTATGTTCTCAAAATACATCTATTAATTCCTCTCCTGCTACTTCTCCAAATTCTCCTGTCCAACAAGTTAGATGCTCTGCCCGACCCAACAAAGGTGTCCCTAAGATACTATATGAACCTGACCCCAAAGCAAAAGACAAATACCCTAGAAGCAACTATGTGTCTACTCATAGGATATCTGGATCATATGCTTTAGCTGTAAATCAATTATCATCTGTACATATTCCTAACAATACACAGGAAGCTTTGGCAAACCCAAATTGGAAAGAAGCTATGGATGTTGAAATAGAAGCTCTCAAAAAAAATTCAACATGGGGTCTTGTTCCTTTGGCGCAAGGAAAAAAAGTAATCGGATGTAAGTGGGTATTCAACCTGAAACTCAAAGCTGATGGAACTATTGACAGGTACAAGGCAAGACTAGTTGCCAAAGGATTTACACAAAAGTACAGGATAGATTATCAAGACACTTTTGCTCCGGTAGCCAAATTAAATACTATTCGGATACTTCTATCACTGGCAGCAAACCGTGACTGGCCCTTCAAGCAATTTGACGTGAAGAATGCTTTTTTGAATGGAGAATTACAAGAAGAGGTCTATATGGAGCTTCCACCTGGACTAAATCTGCAAACCAGAGGAAAACGTGAAGTATGCAAGCTAAGAAAGGCTCTATATGGGTTGAAACAATCTCCTAGAGCATGGTTTGGAAGGTTCTCACTAGCCATGAAGTAAGTGTTTATGTAGATGATGTGATTTTGATTGGGGATGATTATTGCGAAATAAAAAAAATTAGAAAAATACCCGAGTTCTGAATTTGAGATGAAGGATCTAGGACAACTTAGATATTTTTTGGGCATTAAAATATCAAGGTCTCAGCAGGGCATATTTCTCTCTCAAAGGAAGTATACTATGGATCTTTTAAATGAAATTGGAATGATGGCCTGCAAACCAGTTGAAACACCAATTGAAATGAATCATAAGTTAGGCATTTATCCAGATCAAGTTGCTACTGACATTAGTAGATATCAAAGATTAGTTGGAAGGTTAATATATCTATCACATACTAGGCCAGATATATCTTATGCAGTAAGTGTAGTTAGTAGATTTATGCACTCTCCAAGTATAGATCATATGGAGGCAGTTTATCGGATTTTGAGGTATTTAATGGGAGCTCCAGGAAAAGGACTGCTGTTCTCTAAAAATAATTCATTATCTGTTATTGGCTTCACTGATTCTAACTGGGCAGGAGACAAAACGACACGACAGTCAACTTCTGGTTATTTTACATTTGTGGAAGGCAATCTTGTCACATGGAGAAGCAAAAAAACAGAAAGTGGTGGCTAGATCAAGTGCAGAAGCTGAGTATAGAGGTATGGCTCAAGGTGTATGTGAGTTGTTATGGATTAGAAGTGTTCTCAAAGACATGAGAATTAATTGCAAACAACCAATGGATCTTCATTGTGACAACAGTGCAGCAATTGCAATTACTCATAATCCAATTCAACATGATAGAACTAAACATGTTGAAGTGGATAGACACTTCATAAAGGAAAACTTGGTTTAAGGTATTATTAACTTTCCATTTGTTAGATTCGAAGACCAACTTGGAGACGTCCTAACTAAAGCAGTGTCAGGAAAAGTACTTCAAGAAGCAACAACCAAGTTGGGCATGATTGACATCTTTGCTCCAACTTGAGGGGGAGTGTTGGAATGTGTAAATTCAAAATAGTTAGGAATTAGTTTCTGGTTTGTTATGATTCTGTTCCTACTAGAATTTGTATAGGATAGATTCATAAGGTTGTTTAGATGTTATTCTATAGGATAAAATTAAGAGTTTGTTTCCTTTATTAGAGGTAGCTGTTACCCAATTTGAAATAGTGTTTGTATATAAATTGACCTATGAGTATGAGGAAAATTATGAATGAGAATGAGAATTCTATATTGGTACTCTTGTTTTGACAACAAGCTTATAGGTAAGTTGTTGATTGTTATATACTCGTTTCTGCCTTTTGTAACTCTTTTACTTTTACCATAAAGCATGTCTTTTCACTCAATCGCTGTCCAACAAAGTACCACTTTCTTTCTTTTACACGAAAATTTCTTTAGACTTAGAAAAGTGAGTAGTTGCAATTTTTTCAATCCACTATTTTATAGTTAATAGATAATGTCACAAAAATTAATTTTAGGGGATTTTATTTATGTTGCATAAAAAAAAATTTCTTCCAACAAACACACAAGAAAGAGAGTGAAGAAAGAATAGAGGAAAGAAAAAATTTAAAGTGAATCTCATATAAAATTTGTCTTTGCTGAAAAATTGATTTTTTTATTCAAAATAAGAAAAACAACCCTCTTATTTTTTATAGTAATGAACTGTACGAATAGTAAAGATTTGCTCCTTCTAGACTTGATATTACCAATAAAAAAATAAACTGCTACATATATCATTGTTTACCCCCGCACAAAAGTGTAGAGAGAAACACTTCATCTTCCTTTTAAATATCGTTACATTCTTCTTCTAAGGCTACGTTTGGTTTAAATTCTATAAGAATTAATTTTGAAATAATAGATGTTTAAAAAATTAATTTTGAGTTTGAGAATTATATTGTAAAAAATTTAGAAGAGACTTTTTATTTTATTTTATTTTTTTTGGTAAAAGACTTTTTATTTAAATGATAAACAAAAAAATAACTTTAAAAATATAAATATATGTATATATTTAAAAAATTTATAAATCTCATGCATAAAATTAATTTTACTCGGTAAAAAAGTTTAAAATTTTTACCCTCTTCAAAGTTCAAATTCAAATTTACTGACCGTAACATGGATTTTGAGAGCCCAAAATTATATCCAAATCGTACAAGTTACGGTGTAATATATTTTTTTTTAAATTTGTTTTACAGCAAACGTAATTCTAGCTATAACCTATGTTGCACTAAAGGCCTGTTTGCTGTGATGTATAAGGCCTGATAGTATGAGCTTATACTATACGTTATGACATTTTCAGTTATTTGGTGTGACCATCGTATAGTATAAGCTTATACAGCAGGACCCCTTTATACATCAAAATGATGTATAACTTAATCCGGCCTAAGAGTGGTGGATTACGCCTGATAAGGGGTTGAGGTATTAATATTGCTTACAAGTACAATTCCTAAGAACTAATATATCATTTCAATATTTATATATTAAAATATTTTTTAATATATTAATTTTTAAAATATTGGAGGATATTATCTTATACAATATCATTCCAAACGCTGGAAAGTATTAAAATTTAATCAGGTCTTATACAATCAGGTCTTATACTATCGGGTCTTATACTATCAGGCATTATCCTATGCTATGCACAAACATGCCCTAATACCCACATTGGATACAATACAACATGTTAATTCTAAAAATATTAGATTTTAATAGGAGTGTTAACGGGCCGAGCTGAGCTGAGTTTTGGTCTTAAAAGGCTAAGCCTGTGTTTAAATATGTTAGCCTGACCAAGTCTGTTACCTGTTATAAATATATTATCGGCCTGTGGCCTGACTTATTTACAAAAAGTAAAAGCCTTGTTTAGCCTGTTAGCCTGTTTAAACAAAGAGTTTGCTTTTTCTGCAATTACTACAAATAAGTTATTTGCAGTAAGTCCAATACGACGTCGTTTTGGGGCGAAAATCATGGTATTTTTGTAATTTTAATTTTCTTCAGGGTTATAATAGTCTTTGTATTTATAATTTTTTAAGATTTCAATACCAAAATGACGTCGTTTTGGGAATATATGCAGATAACTTATCTGCATTAACTGCATAAATATTTTTCCCTTAAAAAAATAATACAACGAAAATTTATCGAAACAGAATATACAATAAACAAAACTATTAATTTCATAAGTATTCATAAATTCAATTTATATCCAAACAACATAATATAGAACAAAATCATTCAAAAAATATGTTTAACCAATAAAATAGGGTGAAATAGATTAAGGAGAAAGAGAGGGCGATTGCAAGTAGTATAAAAAATATAAAATATAAATAAAAAATATTATACTAGGCTGGCCTGAGAGGCTTTAAGGCCGAGCTTTTGAATTGGAGCCTAAGGCCTTTTATTAAACGAGCTTTTATACAAGTCCAAGCCTGGTGCCAACAATCAATTTTAGATAAGTAAGCTCAGGCCTTTACGAGCCGAGCCAAATGCCCCTGGTTTGTTTAACACCTCTAGTTTTTAACATGTTAGGATATATTTTGATATTAAATAAAAACTTTAATTGATTTAGTGTATATTATATTTAATATTCAATAATTTAACAAAAAAATGAAACTAGACTTATAAATACATCAATTTTGCAAAGAAACATAAGATGTAAATATATACTATTATGTTTTTAAATTGAAAAGATCTTATACACTTCAATAAAATTTATTCGGTATCCATTTTTAATTTTTATTATATCCATTTAGTAAAACATCGATCAATTTTTTCATAATGAAATTTCAATATTAGAACCAGCAAATGTTTTAAAGTTCTTCGTCCTTAAAACTTCCTTTCGGAATGGACCCTCTCAAACATGACCCAACAAAATTTTAATGGTTTATAGATAAATCAATAGTAATGAAATATGAGAGAGAGAATTGATAAGATAAAGAGTAAAAAAAAAATGTTTCTCATGGTTCACTCCCACAAAATAAGTCATACCCACGACAAAATGTTTCTCATGGTTCACTCCTTTAAAATGATATAATTTTGCGTCATCTTAGATCATAACCATTGATTTACGTCAATCAACGGTTATAATTTATTAGTTCAAACTTAATTAATTATTAATTCGAAATAAATTATAATCGTTACTTGATGGTAATCAACAGTTAGAATTTAAAATGACACAAAATTATATTCTTTAATAGAATAAATGTTTTCCCCATATAAGAATTTTTCATGTAACAAGATACTTGTTTTCCCATGTGTGTGTGTATATATATATGGGAAATATAAGTATTATATTGTAGGAATAAATTTTTTGTCTTGCAACCATTTTTTAATTATATACTAAACGTAGTACATAGTTAAAATATTAAAGTTATTGACGTGTGTAACAGCCCGTTGTACACCGGTATTGTTAACATTAATTATGATATTAAGCGCAGTTACAATCACAGCAATTCATTTATAAAAATGAGGATAAACTTTTTCCGATTATTACGCGAACAGTAAAAGTATAAAAAACGTAATAATAAAAAGCTGTGATCATAACTGAAACACTAGCGGAAGACTTACTTAACTATTTATACACTTTATTTTATCACATACAAGATACTAAGGGGTTCCCATAAACCCACTTAGCCAATTTCTCACTTTTTACGTTTTTACCACTTAACCAGATTTGCTAATTTGTTTTTCTACGAACACAAAACAAAAATCCAAACTTAAACTCTAGGTTATCTTTTTTCCTTATTCACTTACCTTTCTAACAAGCTATCACACACTCGATTCCGAGCTCGTGAGCTCCGGTTATCGCCGTTTGAAGTTGGTTAAACAACATTGCCCACCAACTCCAAAACAGCCTAAAACCTCCAATATTCACGGAATAAACTGCACCTAACCGCCCAGTCACTATCTCTCAAACTTTTGCACCATATACTAGACACCTCAAACTTCGTTTTGATATATCGTATGCTTAATTTGACCAAGTAACGAAGCGGGAATTAATTTCCCTAAACTGCCCCAGATCTGCCCACTGAAACAGGCCAGAACAGGGCTGTTCGTGTCTTCAACCACCATGGGCTGCGGACACCACCAATGATCCTAGGATTTTGACACAATGTAGGGGACATCGTAAGCTTCAAAATGGCGTATGGCACGTCCCAATCGGACCACTATGGAGAGAGATACGCTCTCCCAAAGTTCACCCAAAAACTGTCAATTCTACAGAATATTTGCCAGAGTTTCCTTTGTATTTCCTAAAATCCCCAAATTTGCATAAGCTGTTTAACACTACTAATACACTTGAAATCCAGCAAAGTCCAATGGGTGGCAGACACAAGGAGCAACAACGCCTTGGGGCACTTACAACCCAATCCAATATACACTTAAAACATAAACAGTTTACTTTCAAGTTCTTTATAGTTTCAATCACTAACATTCAATTTCATGCATAAACCATAATGCGGGTAATCATAAACCTAAAATAGGCCTAAAGCCCTTCCATCATAATGCATACATCCATGGTACATTTACAATACTGGATTACAATTACATTTACAACTTTAACTTTAAACTACAAATATTTACATATTACAACTTCACTTGCCAAATAAACTCATAAACTAATATGACATGATAGCTAAACTTAGCCAAAATAACATGAACATAATGCTAATGGACTCCTCCTACATACATATACATGTTCATGCTCTAAGTCTAGCCTAGGCCAAATGGCCACCAAAAAGCAAACTATGCACCACTGCTCCACTCATCATCATGCGGGCTTCTTGCCCGCTGCTCCGTGTCCACTGGTACATCCAGAAATAAATGCCCCGAGGCGGGGTGTGATATACGGGTATATCTCAGTAACCAAGAGGTTCTGGAGAAAACTCCGCCCAGTGGTTCACTTCGATGTATATCAATAGCATAAAAACAACACCGCTATTATAAAACGGGATAAAGCAAGGGATTTAGAGAAAGGGGGAAATATCATAAACAACTACGACATGCGGGATGGTAGCTACCAATACCACGCCATGTCCTCGGCTATACTCCTATGGGTACTACCCCTGGCGTGTTCATAGAACAACCCACCAAGGTACCCCTTCCAACCATATACACCCGAGACTACCTAGTGTGCTCCTATCCGGATAACACACCACGACCCTGGGTCAACTGGAACTCCCTCTCGGAGACCGATCCAGTGGCAGTCCGGAAAACTTGCCCGAAGGCTAAAAATATTTACTGACCAGAGATCTGGTACATAAGTACCCACTGTGATAATGCATATGCATGCTCATGCTGTTCTACACTACTCATACACACTTCCTACCGTTGCCATCAACTAGCAAGGTGGAACACAAAAGGGGAACAAGCCCCAGTACCAAGAGGTTACCTTATATATTATTCCACTTAGCTCCGCTGCAACTTATTCCTCAAACTTGGTACACAACAGAATGCCTACACAGAGGACTTTCCCAATCACTTACAACTCACACAACACATGCAATTTACAATTAACATGCATTGGTTTAATAACTTACCTCAATCCACTTGGTCCGGGACCAAGGGCAACCCACCGAGCTCACGGTTCGGGGTTCAAATTCACGTACGACAACCTACAATGGTCACATATAGGATCATCATTTTCTACTAATGCAATCATCATCAATTTACATAATACTCACACTTTCATCTAGGAATTTTATTAAACATATAATTTACACCATTTTCCTTTTCTTGGTTGAATTTGCCTATACTAGATTCAATGGATTTTTCTTACTATTTCTACTTAATTTATAATGAACCAACTTTCATTTGGTCACTTGTAAATCTTAGTTCCAGTTAGAAATTTTATCAAACACCTAGCTTGCATACTTTCTCTTGCCTTGATCGATTGCTTCTTGGTTCCTACAAAGAATTTCTTTTGTTCATTTCAAGCCTATACATGCATAGTTTAACTTATACTAAATAAACAGCCAAAACCATGCATCCAAACTACTTAAATAATCATAACATTAAATACTTACAATCAGCCCATGACAAAATTCCAAGTCTACTATAAATTTTCCTACCATTCAAACGTATATATATTACCTTGTTTAACCTCCACCACACAAGGAATCAACTTGTAACTTGAATATTTGGAAAACCACTTCAATTCCTTGTAAGACAACCCTAGGGTCGAAGGACAAGGAGAGAAGTATCTCACTAACAAAAGCTTCTCACAAGGAAAAAAAAGGATAGGGTTGAGTTCTTAAGGTTGCTGCCTTTAAATTCTTTGGAGAAACCCAAGCAAGAAGATGTCT
>JAVKPL010009342.1:0-37610 GCA_032173675.1 Gastrolobium villosum
CATTTAAACATAGGTTTTATGTTTAAATTATCTTCTACATACATATAAAACTATATAAGATCTATATTTTCTCTTCTTCTTCTTCTCATATGATCCCGTATAATTTTCATGTCCCACATATTTTTTTTGTATTAGATAAAATTATCTCTTAAAATATTAAAATATTATTCTTCACCCGTATCTTATATATGAAGCATTCCTTACTCACTAAGAATGTGGTGTCGGCCAGTCCAATACGACATGAGATAAGATAAACGACCAAAGCAACCGAGGGTGATTTTGGTAGAAGCGTTAGTTTGACCTCGTTTATATTCTACACTCTGCCCAATACCAATGGACATAGAATGAAGCAGAAGCACGATGGAGTTACAAGCCTTGCCGGAAGGATGCATCGCTCACATACTATCGTACACCACTCCTGTGGATGTATGCAGTCTCTCCCTCATTTCCAAGGCCTTTTGTTCCGCAGCTGAATCTGATTCTCTTTGGGATCGTTTTCTTCCCTCCGATTTGGTCTCTATCATTTCCCGAGCCCATTCAGAATCTTCATCCTCTTTGCTCGCTACCTCTTCCTCTAAGAAGGCTCTCTATCTTGCTCTCTCCGATCATCCCATCATCATCGACCATGGTAAAAAGGTATGCTATCTTCTTTCCTAATTAATTTACCCTCACTTATCATTATGGACCCAAACCTTCACTTGAACCACACCAAATAATCTTATGATACATGAATAGGAATTAGGTTTCATCTCATAACTCTGTGTCTATTGATGTTAGATCTGGTTCATTTCGTGCGACCTGATCTCATTTATTCAGTACATTTACTTTCAAATTAATGAAGAATTCAGTATTCCTTATGAAACATTCTTTTCTTATTTACCTCAGTAAGATCTAAAAAAAATAACAAAAAACAATCTGATTCATATTGGTTTTGGATGTGTGCTAATTGATAAATTGTTTTAAGGTTTATTTATCCTGAATTTAAGTGTGGTTCAGAATATTAAGCTTTTTGGTTTGTGAAATCTCAATGCAGAGCTTTCAATTGGACAGAAAAAGTGGGAAAAAGTGTTACATGCTTTCCGCAAGAGACCTCTCTATTATCTGGGGTGATACTCCTGAGTATTGGCACTGGATAGCCTTGCCGGGGTCCAGGTCAGCGCTTATTGAGGTTTTTGTTTTACTACTTATTGTGGATGTTTTTTTTGTTTACATTCTTGTATTTCCTTTGCACAACTGTTGAACAGGTTCGAGGAAGTTGCTGAACTTGTACATGTGTGCTGGTTTGAAATTCGTGGGAAGATAAATGCCCATGAGTTGTCGTCAGACACTCATTATGCAGCTTTTCTTGTATTCAAGATGATCGATGCAAGTGGGTTTCACTATTGTCCCGTGGAGTGTTCCGTAGGTACATTTGGAGGCCGTGGCTGTACCAAAAATGTCTGTTTGGATCCAAACTTAGAAGAGACGCAACTCGATGCTAGATTCAAGGGCTTGCAACGTCCAAGTGTGAGAAGCGACGGTTGGTTGGAAATTGAGATGGGGGAGTTCTTCAATTCAGGTGTAGAAGATGAAGAAGTGGAGATGAGTGTTAAGGAGACAGAGAGTAATTGGTGGAAGCATGGTTTCTATCTTCAAGGAATTGAAGTTAGGCCTAAATTGTCTGTTCATAAACCCAATGACCCAATAATAGGAGTTGGGCCTAGCAACCGCCCTAGGAGGGTCCTGCAAAAATGGGGTGACAAACTAAAAATAATATGGAATCGTGGTTAATTTTTACAAATTGACAGGGGCTTAATTTATATAAACACCGCAAATAAAGTGGTCAGTTACTTCGTCTTTAGCTAGAATGTTTTTTTTTTTTTGTTGGATTGCTGTGGACATTATGTAAGTGTTATTAATAATCATCGCTTAATCTTATAATATGTTTTGATTTTGAAATAAATAATTTTTCGTTTTCTTTAAAAGTTACATCTTTGATATTGTATGTGTCAGTAAACTTTCATATTTCTGCTTACCAAAAAAAAAAAACTTTCATATTTCTTTTCACAAGAAAATGTTATATGCACATTTTAAAATTTATATATTCGCATATAATGAAGTGAAAAGAATCAAAATTCATATTGCCAAGCATTAGAATTGTGGAGATTTTAAATGTTTTATGACTATATTTTCTATCTCGGCATATGTGAGGAACCGGTATAAGATTGAGAAGTTTTAGATGGAATTTTTGTCTTGATTTACTTACATCTAACAACTTGCATATTTAATAATCAAAAGTGTGATGTAAAATGATTCTGACCATATATCTTGGTCAGGATCATTTTACCGCAATATAAGTTACTCTCTCAATATTGATCGTTGATTCTATTTATATCTAACGGTTCTTATTTATTAGATTTTTGAGCTGTTATATATGAGTAAGTCAATGATAAATATTTACTATAAGACTTCTTATTCTTACACCAATATATATAGGCAAGTTATATTTACAAAATTTTTTTGTTTACAAACTACACTATATTCTCCCCGAGAGAATACAAATTTTTGCAAATTACATCATCTTCTCCCGGAAGAATATAGTGTAATTTGTAAAAAAATTCCAAAAAAGTTTGTAAACGGATCCTGTCCCATATATATGTGAGTGTGTGGGATAGGTTATTCTGAATACTCCCGTTTTGCCTACTTTTACCTACTCCTCTCAACACCGTTGGATTACAATTTCATCTAACAATCCAGATTCAAAAGATAAATAAAAAAATCGTATTGCAAATACAAGCCCCCAAGAAAAAATAGAGAGAGATTGTAATCCAACGATATTGAGAGGGGTAGGTAAAGGTAGGTAAAACGGGAGTAAGCAGAATAATCTATCCATATATATATATATATATATATATATATATATATATATATATATATATATATATATAGGTCAGGATCATTTTACACCAGTGTAAGTTACACTCTTAATCTCGTCCTCTGATCCCATTTATACCTAAGGGCTCAAATCTTTTAGTAATGTGAGCCACTGGATACAAGTGGATCAATGATCAATGATCCTACTTATATTTTTAGTAATTTTCTACATTTTTTTTCTTCTATAAAATTAGGGGGAAAAAGTGGAGAAAGAATGTAAAAACACATCAAAATGATATAGTTTCATAAAAAAAGACACAAAATTGTGTTATTTAAAATGAAAAAGTATTTTTTCCATAAAATTAAAGAATTAATATAAAAACTTTTTATTTAAGGGAGATGTTATACTTACTACCTCTTCTTCTTACTACCTTGTACTACCAAATCTTAATCATTGATTTTCGTCAATCTAACTGTTATAATTTATTGAAAATTAATAATTAATTAATAAGTATGACCCAATTTTAATCGTTGATTTTCGTTAATCTAACGGTTATAATTTATTGGGTCATATTTGTTAATTAATTATTAATTTTCCAATAAATTATAACCGTTAGATTGGTGGAAATCAATGATTAAGATTTGATAGTAAAAAGTAGTAAGAAAAAGAAATAGTAACTATAACCTCCCTTATTTGGGAGAGGTTAGGACAAGAAAATACCAGTCTTCAATAGCCCTTTGTTAAAGAAGTTTAAAACCATTAACATTATCCTTATCCTCCTAATTTTTTTTTTTTTTTTATAACATCCTCCTAAATTTTTAGGTGAGATAATTGATTATTATGATGTCAAAACATGTGATCAAGTGACCACGAGTTCTATCCTCGTCATCTTTATTTTTTTAATAATATTTAATGCTCCCACTCTTTTAATAAGTATTTGACTTTAAAATTTCTTAGCATAGATAGATGACACTAGCTATACACTATAGGAGAGGACCCTTTCGTGTTATTTAACATGATTATGTTATGTAGGAGAATTCTAACCATATAAGAATAAATCAACCGTGATGATTTTTTATGTTCTAATATTTTCTCTCTATTCCTTATCATCAATTTACCTTTATATATTTAGAATTCTCTTACATGACATGATTATAGTAAATAACATATGGTATGATCCATTCCCAAACACTATCCTCTTTTCAAATTCAATGAACTATTACATAAAGAAATATGTTAGAAAAGTCTAAAACTATTAATGTAACCCTTAATAATAATTTGAGTTTTTAGATGAGATAATTACTCATTAATCTTTAGATAAAGGGCACATATATATGGAGCATGCATGCCTTAGGTTGCATCCAATAATATTGAAGAATAGGAATTCAATAATATCTAGAATATGAATCCAATAAATATGTGCAAAATATGCCTTAGGTTGCATCAGATGCTGCAGCGTCTCTCCATAAGCCGACATGGCCACATACTTATTTTCTTACTAACCTTTGTTACGAGTCTGCTAACAAAAAATAAAAAAATAGATGGTTACTTAGCACGGTGGGTTGGACAAATAAAATGGAAAAAAAAAAAAAAAACATAAAAAGTACGCAACAGCACACAGAACTAATGTTCGTTTCTTAGCACGGTGGGTTTTATAAATCAACAATCGGTGTGGTGTGTGTCTCGGTGTCTCTCTCTCTCTCTCTCAGAAAAAAAGGATGGATTTTAGGGCTTTACCAGAAGGATGCATCGCTACCATACTATCTTTTACGACTCCTGCTGACGTGTGCAGGCTCTCTGTCGTTTCAAAGATTTCCCGTTCCGCTGCTGAATCCGACGATGTGTGGAATCATTTTCTCCCTTCCGATACCGATATCATCATTTCCCGCTCCGATTCCGAATCTACTTCGCTTGCTAACTCTCCTTCGAAGAAAGCCCTCTATCTCGCTCTTTCCCATCACCCTATCATCATCGACCAGGGTACTAAGGTGAATATTCTTCAATCTTCATTTCTCCTTCTACTATTATTATTAAGGGCTTTTAATCATTTTACACTGATTGAGCCTTGAAACTTGAGAGAGAGAGACAACAATTCTTTAAAAGAAAAGGACAAAAAAAAAACCTGAATTGATTGTTGTTGGTGGTTTAATGTTTTGTTGTCCAACATCTGAAATGCAGAGCTTTCAATTGGACAGAAGGAGTGCTAAGAAGTGTTACATGCTTGCTGCTAGAGCTCTCAGTATCATTTGGGGTGATACTCCCCAGTATTGGAAATGGACCACCCTCCCAGACTCCAGGTCAGCTTCATATGTTACTTACGATTAGTTACAGCTTCCAATTTTTGGTTTGTGAACAATTTCGTTAAAATCACGGTTAGTGTATGTACACATGTATAAATACTTCATCTATGATGTCATTGAATCATTCAATGACATCATCATAGCTGGATCTAATCCAACTCCTCTGAGGGAATCAAGGCTTATTTGCACTCTTAGTTAACCCTATGTTAGATCACAGTTAGTCTACACCTGTATAATACTCCATCTATGAATCGATGAATCACTCAGCATATTTCTCAATTTCAACTACTGTAGTACTGATTTCGGATGTTTTGCCTTTTTGTGACACATATCAATGTTATGCTTGTATTCCTGTCTTTGCAACTTTTGTGTACAACTTATGAACAGGTTCCCTGAAGTTGCTCAGCTTCTTGATGTGTGTTGGCTTGAAATTCGTGGGATGATAAACACCCTTGCTTTGTCCCCAAATACTCAGTATGCAGCTTATCTTGTGTTCAAGATGATCGATGGCCAAGGATTTGATCGGAGTCCTGTGGAGTTATCAGTTGGTACCTTAGATGGCCACAGTACTACCAACACTGTCTGTTTGGATCCAAACATAGGAAGCAGGCCGCACCGCAGAGTTGTGGGATTGCCACTTCCAAATGAGAGAAGTGATGGGTGGTTGGAGATTGAGATGGGGGAGTTCTTCAATTCTGGCCTAGAAGATGAAGTGCAGATGAGTGTTGTGGAGATAAAATATGGTAATTGGAAGAGTGGTCTCGTTCTTGAAGGAATAGAAGTTAGGCCTAAGAAAGACAATTAAGCAACGACTTAAATGGCTGAACACTGGTTCCAGATCCGAAGCTTCAACTTTTGAACATACTATGTGATAGTATTCTCTTCTTGCCAAACTGTAACTCTCTTCGTGAAGTATAAGTATATGCATAAGTTATATCGCTTGTCGTAGTTATTATGACTGGTTATACTCTGGCATCCCGTTTAGTGGTGTAACTTTTTGTATTTTATTGTGATGCATTATGAATTTGCTATCAATTATTGTGCAACACTCAATTATGAATACTAGGTAATTGATCATTGATCGAAGACATCAATTCTTTATACTAGGAGAGTGGGTTCTCCCCGCTGGCGGATCCAGGAAATTAATGAAGGGTGGGCACTGTTCAAGTACATATAGATCTGGGTCTGGTCTGGAACGCGACTTGCGAGCAGGTGTCGGCTGGCTGGGTCTGGTTTAGATCTAGATTTGGACAGATTTCGACTCAACTCGATCGATGATGGAGAAAGAAACAAATGTTCCAACATCTAATAACGGAGATTGAGGTTTGAGAGGAGATGAATCAGTGCGTTGATGCAAACGAGCTATCTGCTATTAGGTTTGGATAATGAAGGTGGAGGAGAAAAAAAAAAAACTCACGAGAAAAATAAAATAGAGGAAAATTAAAAGGGTAGGATATCGTAACAATCAACTAGGGTTATCACCAATGTTATTACTAATCAATTTCACTGTTAGATCGATTATGTTGATCTAACGATTATATTTAGTTTCATCTTGTATGGTTATGATCCCCATATTTAATGTAAAATTATTAAATATGGGAAATCATAATCATACAAAGGTGCAAATAAATATAAAGTATTAAATATGGGGAGTCATAATCATACAAAGATGTAAATAAATATAACCGTTGGATCAACATAATTGATCTAATGGTGAAATTAATTGGTAGTAATATTGATAGTAATCTTATTTGGTTGTTACAATATCTTCTCCAAAATTAATTTAGAAAATTTTGAATTTTAAGAGAAAAATATTTTTATATTTTTACATCAAATTTTAAGGGTGGACACTTGCCCCCCTTCTCTAACACTTGGATCTGTCTTTGGTCCTCCCGAGGGAAGAAGGGACAAGGGAGAACTTAAAGGGAGGTTACGGGGCTTCCAATTGCTTGGGCTTCTGGTGCGGGAGTCTGAAAAAAAAAAAAAAGAAAAAAAAAAATCCGTGTTTGGGTATTAAACATGAATTTGGCCCTTATTTGTTTATTTATTTTAGTTCTTTTGTTTTTTATATTCGTTTTTATATTTTGATTTGTTGGGTTTTGGTTTCTCATATATTAATACCTAATAAGCTTAAAGAAAAAAAAATCAGTCTAAGCGGAAGCTCCAAATTGATTTAATTATTCTACCAAGTGTTTAGAATATTTATTTAATTATTTTTGAGTTTAAATCACAAATTAAATCTTTATTTTGTTTTTCTTATTAATAATAACTTTTAATTTTTTCTTGGTATTACACTATTTAATACAATTATTGCAAATTTGAATTGTGTTTGTAAGAGAAAATATATCAAATGAAATGTCATTGCGTAGATCTCGAAAAGTTATGTGGAATCAAAAATTAATTCGAATACCCGAGTCAAAAGTTATATGACAAGTTTTGCCACATGTCAACAACAGATGATTCACGCCTAAATTACTGCATTGGGAGTCACGCCTAATTTGGGCGTGAATAATCATGCCTAATTTGAGCATGAATGATTGTTATAGATTCGTAGATAATTTCGAATCAGCGCTATGTATTCGTAATTATTTATTAAAATAGTAATTTTTTTTTTTTGCTAACCTGTAACTCAATGTAGCTTAGTGGTAACTACTATAATTTGTATGCTACAAACAAGGATTTGACTCCCACTTCTTGTAATTTTTAAAATAACTCTAATTTCTAAGTAATTATATAATAAATATATTAAATGGTGTATATTTACCAACAATTGGATTTGCAAGTTTGAATCCCAGCCTATACCTTCTCTTGGATTATGTTAGATTGAGTTGTAGCAATTGTATGTTAGATTACTGATAGATGAAATTATTAGTGACTTGGGAAAATGTTAGTGACTTAAGAAATTATTAATTGCTTAGAAAATTAATAGGGACTTGTTGTATAAATAGTGACTCAAGATATACTTTTGCGATATAGTTAGTGACTTAAGAGAATTTTAGAATTTTATTTTATATATGTACGGAATATTCATGCTTAATCAAATAGATTATGTATACATACTTTTATCATGTCTCTTTATTTTACGTTGGTTAGAGACTCATGACACACATGATGAATATATTATGCTCAGTCATACACATGTTGAAAAGGGTTCTGACTAATAGACAAAGCAACTGTTATTGCATGACTTCATAGGAATTTGAATGCGTTAAACTATCCACATCAACAATACCTCTTTGGAAGGTTGATAGAATATGACTTTTCTTATCCCTCGTAAACCTCAAATACTGTTTGTGCAACGTTGTATGTACGAACAAGATGGCCTGTAACAAGGGACTCATTATACTTCACCAGCTTAACCACATTTTTGCAATGACGATTTGCAGACTGAAGTTGTGATGCAACTGCTTAACCCCCGATAATGAAATAATGAACCAATCTGCTGTTTGTATGCTTAACCAGCGCATTTATTGGCATGTTTGTTGCCCCATTTAACACCCTGTTTACTGATTCATATAAGTTTGTTGTCATATGCCCATATGTTCTTCCCTCCACATCATATGCTCATGTCCATTTTTCCTTGGGGACACCATCGATCCATTCTGCAACCTCAGGACTGGTATCACGAAATCGTGCAAAGGCATTCTCAAAATCCATAGAAGGAGTATAACCTGCAGAAATATATATATAGACACACACACACACACATCAAAATATATATATATAGACACACACACACACACATATCAAAATACATTAATACAAAAACTGGAGATTACAGTTGTTAACCATGCCTAAATTCATGACCGTCTTCTTTAATTTTTCATTTCTGAACCTTTGATTAAAATTGCTAGCAAGAAGGCAAAACACGTGATGTGCATGCGGTGGCTTCCAACCAGTATGACTGTCCACAGCAGCTAATATGCTAAGGGTGCCTATCCAATATGAGAGATATATCTGTCTTCTACGTAACATGAAAACGCATGAAGGAGAGAAACTACTCCAAGGCATCGAAGGTCTCGCCCTCAACAATGGCAAATGTAAGGGCAAACATTCATTTTTTCCATCCTGAGCCGTGGAAATCAATAGTTTCCCTTTTATACTCGCCATATAAACAAGTGCCATCAATTTGAATAATTGGTTTGTGTAACACCCCGTGTATACCCGGTTTGTTAACATGTCATCGTATTAAGCCACGCTTAATTAAATGTGCGGCATAACTTTTTACTTTCAATTATGACTTCATTATCATTTACCAAGTTGGATACTTAATTTGTTTCCAAAATATTGGTTGTATGTAAATTGCAAATACACAACTATCTACACTGAATAACCTCATATATAAATAAGTGAGTATCTAAGTCACGAAACTACAACACGTAGTCCGGACAATATCCTGGTACATTATTATAACTCGAATCTAAAATAAGATATAGTCAATCAATATGGCATGGACAATCCTCATGCTCACCAAATAAGGCAACAAGCCTAACAGAGTCTCAACAACAGAATCAAAATAGTAAATGTAAAGCATGTCAACATCCAAGCATAACAGTAATAACAACAAGCATCTAACTCAGCTCCGGCCTCCTGTCGCCCGAGGTCTCAACCCCATAGTTAACTGAACCTAAAAATGGTGCCCCAAATGTGGGGTGAGATCTCTAAACAGAAATCTCAGTAAAACAAGGGGTCCTCAAGGATCTTCCACCCCAAGCTCACTTATATGTGCAATATAAGTTCAAAAGCAGTTTAACAATATAAGTTCTGAAATCAGTGCAATGCAGCAGATAATCATGCCATGTGTGTTTTAACTATTCTACTCACCAGAGAAACGTAGGAATACGTCTGTTACCCACATCAGTACACGCCGATGTCGTACCTGCCCACAGGATCACATCCCGTCTAGGCGAAACACCACATATATATCATAAGGCATTTGCACTTAACAGCTCAATAGCATTTCAATAAAATATTACATGAAAACACATCATGCATATAAACCATCCCCCATGGGACATGGTGGAACCAACAATGGCTAAACCGATGACACGAAAGCTTACCTCTTAAGCTAACTATCCAAATAAGAGTCCGACCAAGCTCAAAGTCCACACACAACAGAATCACAATATGATTTGGACCAGCAATCATATCAACAACCATAATCTATAAGCATATAACATAAAAACAACGCTTTCCTTTTTCGTTTCATGTCTTTAGGCTTCTCGCAAAGTCCTAAGCCATTAATCACTTAGATTCTGACTTAGATTAATTATTACAAAAGTCCACATTAACTAATCCTGGGTCCACACACCCAAAATAGCATTCTGTATGAACAATACCATTACTGTCCTCGAAAATCCAAAATACTCGGATATATGTCAGGGGCATATGCGGATATCCATATCCGGATATGCATATCCGGATATTCATATTCGGATATCACAAGATCCCACATCCGGATATTTCGCGACAGAATGCAGTTTCTGCACTTCACGAGATATCACTTCCAAGGATCCATTTTTAACCCATTAGGACGTCCAAGCATGCATTTTTACATACATTTAGGTTTATATACAGGTTGGTTACTTAAACAACTCAATAAACATGCCAAGACTCCACTTTTAACAATTAAAACTCATGATCAAGGTTCAACAACTTACCCAATGCTTCAAAATAGAAACTAATGGTGCTCTTGGAGCTCACTTGCAGCTCCCAAAGTCAGGCTAAGCACAACCCACGAAAATGGTGATCAAGAGTCGTCCTTCCTCTTCAAAGGTCACTCCATGAAGCTCAAACAACCAAGAGAATGGCTCTCACACCACTAACCCAAGGAGGCAACACCACAACTCAGTACATACACTCTTAAGAACCTATTTATTCTCCCATCTCAAGGTTGTTCTCAAGTGTCAAC
Organism: Gastrolobium villosum; assembly: GCA_032173675.1. Lineage (NCBI taxonomy): Eukaryota > Viridiplantae > Streptophyta > Magnoliopsida > Fabales > Fabaceae > Gastrolobium > Gastrolobium villosum. The sequence goes on from JAVKPL010009342.1 coordinate 11,066, forward strand.
TAGTTTAGAGGTGAAGAAATCAAAAGAAAAGAGATAACTTGGAGAGTTTTCCATGCAAGGAGGCCATGGGAGAAGGGTGGCAGCAACTCCTTCAGAAACAACATGTAGGAGGCACAAGAATCTGACCTAGAAGTGTGTGCCATGCCCTTATATAGCCCACTTAAACCTTAATCACATTGTATTAGCATTAATAGTTACGCTTAGCATTTTAATCCCAAATCTTGGAATCTGACTCTACTCATTTTTCTAATATTTGTCATATTTTTATTTTATTTTGCGCAGCACCTTTCCGGCATGCGCTTTTACATAGCCAGTATCGGTTCTGGCACCAGTTCTCATTATTTCGACTTGAAACTTGTTTTACTAGTCCTATATATTATTCTAGGAATAATCATGCCCTTATTATAATTTTTTGGGATACTTCATCGGTACAAATTTATACCGTGGAGCAGAACCGGTATCTGCATTTTTCGTCAGAAAAGCGACTTCCAGCATTATTTCACACTTACAATAATTATTTAAGCCTTCTCATAATTATTAGGGTCAATTACGAAATTATTTCCTAATTCTCATATTTATTTAATTAATTTCCTTAATTAACGGTGCAGGTTCTTACAGAAACTATTCCATAATGGACATCATAATCATTTGTTTGAAGATGGTAAATAGAACATGGTGAAAAGCGAAGCATATATGCACAACACCGGGAAAAAAATGCATAAGATTCCTCCCAATCATCATACATCATTGTAATTGCTTTCTGCTTTGCGGATCATGTCTTTCGATATGAAACATTAAGTCATATGAATGGATGATCCTCTCATCAAAGTTAACCCTCCACGGGAAACCCTGTTCATGCGCGCAACATTTCATGCTTAACTTTGTAGGCATGCTCTCAACCACAATCACTTCTTGATGCTCCTTCATGAGGTTTCGCTTGATTGCCATCTGTACCTCTTTTTTCGATGCAAATTCTTGTTTAACAAATAATTTCTCCCCAATTTGCCATGGATCCTGGATTGAACCCAAACTGGAAGACGAGGTATAAGTCTCTTGTAACTCGGATAATTTCTAATCAATATTTGTGTAATGTGAGATTCCATCCCAAAAAGGAGTAACAACTTCATTACCTGCACATACGAATTTGTAATATTAACAATTTTTTTTACATAAACATAAACATATATGTATATATGAATTGTTTACTAACATACATTCTACAGGTTATGGTAACTAACCTCATGTGTAAAACAACATCCTCTGCTCCGGCAATATTCACGTACAACTCTAAGAAATCTTTCCTTGACTGGTTGAAGAATTATTCAATTATCATATACATGTCTTCATCATCCACTACTTGCAAGCTAATGTATTGTTCAGATTGCCATAATTTTGTCGTGACCAGAGTGATAGATTGGCAACCTTGGAGAGCTAACTTTGATGAGTTCTTTGATGCAGTTCAACAATTGATAAGTTGAGCTTGATATGTGATGGCCTTTTTTCGCCTTTAAAAACTATACCACATCAGCCTTCAACTTTCCTACCATTATAATATAAAACAACACGAACAAAATCAGAATGTAAACTCATTCTTAAATATATAAATAGAATAAATAAAAGAGAGTATGCAAAGTGTGGAAAGGAGATTTATGATAGAGAAGAGTTGTGAAGAGTGTGGAGAGGATAAGGGTTTAAATAGGGATATCTGGATTAGTTGCGTTTGAAGTGGGCGAAAAAGGGCTTTGAGTCTCCCCCCATTTCGGTGAGATTAGGTTCGCCCCATTTGTGTGAGACTAGTTTCGTCCCATTTGAGCGAAACTCCCTCCTTAATTTCGCCTAATTTGGGCGAAACATGTTTCGCTTAGGTGAGGCGAAACTGAGTACAAAACATCCGTAAATTGGTTCAAAACGAGTATGAATCCATAATTATTTACTAAAATAATAATAAATAATTTTTTTTGCCAATTTAACTAAGTTCTTTGTACACGGTTATTTAACCAATTTTCTATTCTATAATTTTTTTCTCTCTTAGAAATAAACTCACACCATGTTTTAGGGTTAGAAGTAGATTATAAAAAATCTTACAGTTATTTTATCATATGCACTCGTTTAATTAATTATTTTAATTTAATTTTTTATTTTCTATAAAAATATTTTTTTTGGATTTAAATAATTTTAAATTCTTTCTTAATCTTTAAAATTTAAATTATATGTTTTTCTTAAAAAATAAAAACTAAAGTATAAAATCATTAAGGAAGAAGAGTTTTTCATTTAAAATAACACAATTTTATATTATTTTTATTGAAACTACGTCATTTTGATGTATTTTTAGTAATTTTTTTCATTTTTTTTATAAATTAGAAAAAAATGGAGGAGATAGAATATGAAAACACATCAAAATAATATAGTTTCATAAAAAAGGACACAAAATAATATTATTTAAAGTGATAAATATTTATTTACCAAAAAAAAATGATAAATATTTTTTTCATTAAATTAAATAAGGGTTTATATTTTCTTATGTATTAGGAGACATCTTCTCTCATGTTGCAGACTCAAAGACATTGTGAGTCCCATCACAATAAATAAAAAAGAAAAAAAGATAAGAAAACACAAGCATTTCGATATATCTTTTGGAAAAATATTGTCTCTCATGTTAAAAGAGAGACATAATTCCCATTAAAGAATTAATATAAAACTTTTTTTATTTAAATGTATAAATAAATGATTTATCATCTATCATTTAACTTTACTATAAAAAATTTCCTACACACATAACATTTTATCGGGCCCGCAACAAAAATAAACTCTCACAAACAAAACGAATCTCTATAACATATCACAATTATTTTTCCAAGAAGATAACTGTTATAAAACTCATAAATAAATAAGGGTTTGGTGTTTGTCATTTTAAATGACATAAGTTATATCATTTTAGGAGAGAAATAGACAGAGAAAAATGGAAATCATGGGAGAGAGAAATTGAGTGGTTTTTTAATTTAAAATTCAAATTTTATGTGTCTATATCTCTCTCATTTAAAATTACAAACACTTTTCCCCATAAATAAACCAAAACTAACCTTCGTTACGAAAAAACATAAAAAGTACGCAATAGTACACAGAACAGAACTAATGTTTTTTTCTTAGCACGGTGGGTTTTATAAATCAACAATCGGTGTGGTGTGTGTCTCGGTGACTCTCTCTCTCTCAGAAAAAAAAGGATGGATTTTCCGGCTTTACCAGAAGGATGCATCGCTACCATACTATCTTATACGACTCCTGCTGACGTGTGCAGGCTCTCCGTCGTTTCAAGGATTTTCTGTTCTGCTGCTGAATCCGACGATGTTTGGAATCATTTTCTCCCTTCCGATACCGATATCATCATTTCCCGCTCCGATTCCGAATCTACTTCGCTTGCTAACTCTCCTTCGAAGAAAGCCCTCTATCTCGCTCTTTCCCATCACCCTATCATCATCGACCAGGGTACTAAGGTGAATATTCTTCAATCTTCATTTCTCCTTCTACTATTATTATTTAGGGCTTTTAATCATTTTACACTGATTGAGCCTTGAAACTTGACAGAGAGAGACAACAATTCTTTAAAAGAAAAGGACAAAAAAAAGAAAAGAAACCTGAATTGGTTGTTTGTTTTTGGTTTAATGTTTTGTTGTCCAATATCTGAAATGCAGAGCTTTCAATTGGAGAGAAAGAGTGGTAAGAAGTGTTACATGCTTCCTGCTACAGCTCTCGGTATCATTTGGGGTGATAATCCCCAGTATTGGAAATGGACCACCCTCCCAGACTCCAGGTCAGCTTCATATGTTACTTACGATTAGTTACACCTTCCAATTTTTGGTTTGTGAACAATTCCGTTAAAATTACGGTTAGTGTATGTACACATGTATAAATACTTCATCTATGAATCAATGAATCACTCAGTTTATTTATTTATTTATTTTCAATTTCTTTGAAGAAGTCACCATATGAGTTTCTGAATCATAAGCCTCCCAACTATAACTCTCTTAAGTTATTTGCTGCTTATGTTATGCCTCTACACTTCCATCATTGAGATTCTGAGAAATAAATTATTCCTTGGCTATCAAAAAGGGTAAAAAGTCTCCAGATTGTATGATTTAACCAAGGCTTGCAATCTCTCATGTTGCATGAGAAATTCAAGTTTTCCTACATAGAGAGAGAGAGGTGGGATCCACCTTAAAGAAAAAAATAAAAAATAAAAAGTGGTTGGCACGAACATTGAAGTGGGAGTGGTAGGAGAGGAGACTTCTCATGCAACATGAGCTCATGCAACATGAGAAGTCTTTTTCCTTTTAACTAAACGATCATTTTTCACTTCTGGGAATGTAAAGTGTCATGAAATTATTTTCCCTTTCCAGCTTCTCTCATTTTCTCAGCCAGTTGTTTATCAATAACCAATCTTAGTCTTTCCTTTATCTTTGTTACTCTCGTGGTGTTTATCAATGACATCATCATAGCTGGATCTAATCCAACTCCATTGAGTGAATCAAGGCTTATTTGCACTCTTAGTTAACCTTATGTTAGATCACAGTTAGTCTACACCTGTATAATACTCTATCTATGAATCGATGAATCACTCAGCATATTTCTCAATTTCTGTTTCAATAACTACTGTACTGATTTTGGATTTTTTTCCTTTCTGTGACACATATCAATGTCATGCCTGTATTCCTGTCTTTGCAACTTTTGTATACAACTCGTGAACAGGTTCCCTGAAGTTGCTCAGCTTCTTCATGTATGTTGGCTTGAAATTCGTGGGATGATAAACACCCTTGCCTTGTCCCCAAATACTCAGTATGCAGCTTATCTTGTGTTCAAGATGATCAATGGCCGAGGATTTCGTTACAGTCCTGTGGAGTTATCAGTTGGTACCTTACATGGCCACGGTACTACCAACACCGTCTGTTTGGATCGAAACTTAGGAAGCAGGCCACACCGCAGAGTTGTGGGATTGCCACGACCAAATGAGAGAAGTGATGGGTGGTTGGAGATTGAGATGGGGGAGCTCTTCAATTCTGGCCTAGAAGATGAAGTGCAGATGAGTGTTGTGGAGACAAAATATGGTAATTGGAAGAGTGGTCTAGTTCTTGAAGGAATAGAAGTTAGGCCTAAGGAAGACAATTAAGCAATTCTTGTTTAATTCAATTCACAGAACTATTCGTAAGTCTTGCGTCTTAAATGGCAGAACACTGCTTGCAGATTTGAAGCTTCAACTTTTTGAACATGCTATCTTATGTATTCTCTTGCCAAACTGTTGCTCTCTTCGTGAAATACATGCATAAGTTATATTGCTTGTCGTAGTTATTATGACTGGTTATACTCTAGCATCCCGTTTAGTGGTGTAAATTTTTGTATTTTGGATATAAAGGCTTTGCGGGATGTACTTCTAACTATCTATTGTGATGCATCATGAATTTGCTGTCAATTATTTTTCAACACTCAATTATGAATACTATGTAATTGATCATCGAAGACATCAATTCTATTTACCCGTTGCGAAACAAATTTGGACAAATCTAGTATACCACCTGTTGAAGGGTCTTCAACTGGCTTGGCTCAGCGGTAAGCTTGCTTGTCGTGGTGTGTCAGGTCGTGAGTTCGAATCAGTCTCTTAGCAAAAAGTAGGGGAAAGATTGCCTAAAATTTTCCCTTCCCCAGACACTCACAGAGTGGGTATTTGAACTGAGTTAGCCCCCTAGTATCCCACCGGTTCGCAAATATCTTGTTATCATTACAGCTGGAAGAGTGGGTGAAATCCAATCTTCGAACCGAGGCATGACAGCGAGGGGGAGTGGCCTCTGACGTTTGGAGTGGCATGCTGGGCATCTGGAATGGGAGGAACACGTCGGTCTTCCAAAACAGGGAGCAATCCACCCTCTTCATCCCAAAAGAAGCTTCCAGAATCTCCCTCTAAACCCACCTCAGAACCACTAATATTCGTGTCAATCTCATTGTTGGCTGAAAAGTGCTTTTCAGTTGCTTGCATTGCTTCAAACTGAATGGCTCTAATGGAACACGTTCGTGAATTAAGACGTGGCAACAAGGTAGCTTCGTTTGGAAAATTTAAAGAAGCATTGTCACCTTTGAAAGCCAAAGCAGCAACATCGTATGCTGTAGGTGCCATGTCAGGGTGAGCAAAGCTTCCAGGCCATACTCGAGTTTTGTTCTTAGGATTTCGTAGTCTATCATGCATAGACACTTCAAAAAATCTGATGTATCATGTTTGACATTCCTTGACATTTCAACACACATAGGAGAGACTCAAGAAAGGATTCGAAGATTGCGGGCATGTTTTATAAGTGTTTTGTAAAACAGTTTTTGGTTTTTAAAAACAAAAAACAAAAAATCAAAAAAACTTGTTTGATACCAACTGTTCTGTAAAAAAAAAATTTGAAAACAGTTTTTCAATTTTAGTTTTTAAAACAGAAATTAGAGAACACCTTCAAGGTGTTTTGATTTTGGTTTTTTACTTTTTGTTCCGAAAACACGGAGAAGAGATGTTTTCATTAATGGCAAAAGTGTAATTAATCGAACACTATCCTTACCCGTGGTGTCTGGACTCTGCTGGTGTGAGCACATCTTTTTTTTCTTCCTCCTCCTTCAATGGTGTTATGTTAGGATTTTCAATGGTGTTATCACATTTTGCTTCTTTCTAATTTTCCATTTGTGCGATCATCTAAAATACAAATGAAAAGCCTTTCATTCATTTGCATGCAACACTCATTAACTTCATAGAGCACCCCAATCATACCAATATTTCTCACCTCTTCCTTATCCATCGCTTGTTCTTTACACAGCACATTCACACTCTTCATTTTATTTTATTTATGTTTGTGTTTATATGAATATGTGTGGAATTTGAATTGTGTGTTGTACTTACTTTTACTTGAATCTCATATTGGGAAATGCTTTATCTTTTCTGGGTTTTCTCTCGGTTTGCTGGAAAACATGGAAAAAAAAAGTTTTGTTCCATTCTTGGGGGTGATTTCACTGGTTTCTTTTGGTGAAAACATCTTTTTTAGGTTGAGTGCTTTGTTCCATTCTCTATACAATTATAATACATTGACTCAGTAATTTATATAGTAATATTGTGGAATATTTCGAACTTAAAATGTTTGTTATGGTTTGCATTGGTCTTAGAAAAGATTTGTAATATGATTTTTTTTTATCTTAAAAATACATATAAGTTTTTAGATATATAATAATATAAATTAGTTAAAAAAATAGCAATCAAATGAGTTTTTTATTTTTTTGTTCTAAAAACATGTTCTTAGAACAAATTTGCCAAGCAGATTTTTTTATTCTTTGACTTTTAAAATTGTTTCCAAAATAAATTTATCAAACATATTTTTTCTTTTTTTTATTCTGAAAATCAATTCTTAAAAACTAATCTACAAAACAGTTTTAAAAGCAAAAAAACTAAAACACAATCAAACACACCCTGTGTTGCCTTATGTTTTTAGTTTCAACTAGTAGATTCATTTTATTATGATTACCATTTTATTGATTTAATATAAATATTTGAGATATCTTTTTTTTACGCAAAATTGATAGATATTATAAGGTCAATTTCATTTTTTTGTTAAATTATTGAATATTAAATATAAATAATAATACTACATAAATTAAAAATATAATTTAATATCAAAATGGTCCTAATATAACAACACACACCCTTAGTGCAAGTATTAACAAGTCAAGAGTGCAAGGAACAGTGAATATGAGAATGTGCTATAACAGGTAATTAGCCGCTACATCATTTCTGTAAAAATCCACACTATTAAATGATTTAATGGATATTGATGACAAATAAATCAGGGAATGAATAGGATAATATAAATAAGGGTTATTTTTGATAATACGAATGGTGAAACTGAAAAAAGGATATGATTTAGAGTATGTAGACACTTTTCTAAAGTGTGAATAATGATGTTACCGGGTATTATTGAGCAATTTTATGAGAAAACTCATAAATGATATTATTAATATGGAAATTAAATATATGTCAAACAAGACATTTAGGACAAAAAAAATAATTATGAAAATTATATGGGGTCAAATTATAATTTTAGTAAAGTTTAGAGATCAAGTTACAATTATGCGAAAATTGGCCTAACTTTTTTTTTTTTTTTTTTTGGTAATCAAAATTGGCCTAACTAAATTGTGATGTCATAATATAATTATTTAGAGAATTTAATGAGATGAATGAAGGGGATGTTTGGTAGGTGTATATTTTTTAGAATCCTGAAAAAGCTCATTTGGGATTCCAGTTAACCTGCATTTGGTAGAGATGTTGCAAAAATTTCTCCATGATTCCAGTTTGTCCAGCATTTTCATTATAGTACAAAATAAAGCTCAAAGTCTATAAGGGGGCGTTTGGTACGGGAGATATTTTTTTTGACTGGGAAAATCTTTTTTCAGAAATATAGTGAGAATTATTTTTTTCTGGGTAAGTTATGAAAAGGTGTTTGGTAGGATAAAATTTTTCCGGAAAAATTAAATTAAATTTACTGATGTTATGTTTGGTTGAATATAAAATATTGATGGGAATATGAATACTTTTACAAAAATAACCTCTTCAACCATTTTTCTTCAAATTCAATTTACAGAACTGTCAATTGATTTTCTAAAGAGCTCTACTCCTGGGGTTTCGTGTTTTGTGCTATCTTCTATTTTCTCTTTCAGTTTGAAGTATCATGGAAGGTTTCAATTTATTTGTGAATTTGTATTCTGAATCCACGGAGAACTAAATTTTCGAACCTGATTTTTACCCTTATCGTCGAAGCTGGTAACTGATTTCGTGAAGAACAAAGGAAGCAAACACATCAAATCTTTCAAACCAACCAAAGACAAGATCTTGTGGAAATCGATTTGTTCCAGACTAACGATGTGTTTCGCAGCAGATCCACTTTTACAATTTGTCCACACAATTGATAAGCTAAGGCTAACGAGAAACCACAGGGTTAATTTGGTCAACTAATTGATGTTTATTTTTTATTTCCCCGGGCAAATAAGAATTTCAACTAATCTATGGTATTTCAACAGTGGTGTCGGTACACAAATTTACACACAATTGCAAAATCTGGGGAAAAAAAATATCCAGGAAACTTTGTGCTTTTTGGCAACCAAACGTAGTATTCAAATCTTCCGGAGCATGCTTTCCCAAGAACTGATAAATAATCCTGGTACCAAACACTACCTAAAGAAATACCAGGTGGTATTTGCTGAATCCGGGCTTAAATTTAACTTGTTTTTTTTTGGGGTTTTCTTGGTCAAAACTAATTTTTTTACCCAGAAATGTTTATACGAACCAAACAACTTTTTGGTAACATTCCTAATAAACTGACTTCCCCAACATAATATCGGAAATCAGTATTTCTGATTAAAAAAAAAAAAATTATTCTCTACCAAATGACCGAAGTGGGAAAAAATTAGTTTAAGTGAGTTAAAGATAAGAATTTAATAGCATTTTATTAAAAAGTCAAAATCCACTTTCGGCACTTAAGTGAATTTTGTTAATTTCATAATTTTTTCCCCCTCATTTTCCTTACTACATGTGTCGACCCTCTCCTCCAAAATAGACCCGACAACCCCTCCGCCCATTGAAGAATTTCTCAAGCTCTCTTCTCCATAATTTAGCGAATTTTTCACTAAGCTCTCAACATGAAAGTTGTTGCTTAAGGTCTTAAGAAGAAAATCCACAAACCACTTCACCTTGGGAGGCTGTTTTTGAGTGTTTCTCCTCCTTCTCCATGCACGGGTACTGTTCACTTTGCAGCAAAATGACGGTGTTTTGGTTAGCTTGAAGCTTGGGGAATGCTTGTTAGTTGTCTTAGAGTTGATTCAAGACAAGAAACTTAAGTTTAACGTTTAGTTTTCTTGATTTCAACTTAGGTTTTCTTTGTTTTTCATGAAGTTCCATGGAGATAATGTGAATACATGGTTATGGTTTGTGTTGATGGATGTCCATTCAGTTAGAGATGAATGTTGTTGATTTAGCTAAAATAAAATTATGAAAGTTTGTTGAAAATCTTAAATGGGAAATCTGCCTTCTTGGTAAAAAACTAAAAATGATGCAAATGAGGTGTTTGGTTATATGTGAATAAGAAAATTAATTGGTATCTGATGTAGGGATGTGTGGTATTGGTTGTGGAATGGTTTGAACCAAGTAAACATTGTAAAAAATTCGAAAACCATTTTGTGTGCCATTTTTGAAATTTTGATTTTTGCTGCAAACAGGTGCATTATTTTGTATAATGAATATCTTGAGTTGTAGACCTTGGATTTGAACATGTTTAGTGTTTTGAAAAGCTTAGAATAATGCCTACAACTTTCATGAATAAGTGGAAATCTGATTTCATTGTTAAAAGGTTGTAAATGAAGCCTTAAGTTCGTAAGGTAGTGTTGTTGTGGAATCATGACCTGCTTCGGGAATCAGGCCATATCTGGAGTTATAGATATTGGATTTGGGTGTTCTCAATTGTTTAAAAAGATAAGAAACTAAGGCTTTGTTTGGGAGTTTGGAGGGAAGGAAAGGAAGGGGATTCAAGGGCAAGGGAGGGGAAGAAAGGGAAGGAAATTTGAGGGTATTTCTTCCCCTTGTTTGGAAGTTAAAAAATGGCAAGAAGGAAAATGGAGGGTTAATGAGATATTTTTACCATTATACCCATTTTTAAAATTAATATAATTATTATATTTTACAAATTAAATTAAATTTAAAATTTCTAACAAAATTATTTATGTACTTTTCACAATATTAAAAAAGATAATATTTCTTATGAAATTTTCACGCTACAAGCTACGAAAATTGTCACAAAATTTTTCGTCAGAATACTCTTCGTCGAAAAGCGACGAAAATTTTTCTCCGATAAATTTTTTTACCAAAATAAATTTTCTATCGAAATTTAGTTTCTGGCAAAAGTTTTGACGAAAATGATTTCTTCCATGAAATGCTTTAAACGAAAAAAATATTTCGTCAAAAATTTTGACGGAATGTTTTCCATTCAAAATTTCGATGGAAATGTGTTCTGAAAAAATTGTCGGAAATTGTTTTGTCAAATATTTTAAGGGAAATGTTTCATTCAAAACTTTCGACGAAATTTGGATTTTGTAAAGAATTTTTTCAGAATATTTTTTCCGTCAAACGTTTTAATCGAAATATTTTTCATCAAATTTTTTTACAGAAAAATTTTCTGTTGAGATTTTTTTGACATAAATGGGTTCCGTTGAAAGTTTTGATGGAAATATTTTTTATCAAAAAATTTGACGAAAATATTTTCCATCGAAGATTTTCGATGAAAATGTGTTTCCTTAAATATTCAACTGAAAGTTTTTGTCAAAAAGTTTAGCGAAAATATTTCCGTTGAAAACTTTTGACGGAATGTAAATTCTGTAAAGAATTTTGATGAAATTTTTTTCCAGCAAAAAATTTCTATGGAAATGTGTTGCATTGAAAATTTTGATGGAAATATTTTTCGTCAAAAATTTCGATGAATATGTTTTTTTATGAAATATTTTGACGAAATTTAGATTCTGTAAAGAATTTTGACAAAATTTTTTTGTCAAATTCTTTTGCAGAAATGTGTTTAGTCTCAAATTTTGATGGAAATATTTTCCGTAAAAAATTTAGACGTAATTGTTTTACGTCAAAACTTTTCGGTAGAGATGTGTTTCGTCAAATTTTGGACAAAAATATTTTCGTTGAAAGTTTCAACGGATTTAGATTCGTCAATAGTTTTGACTGAATTCTTTCCAGTAAAAAATTTATGTGAGTGATTATAACAAAATCTTGTTTCGTCTTTAGTTTTGACGAAATTTTTTTGACGTATTGTGATTTTCATCAAAAATTCCATCACTATTTTTGGTCGAAAAATTTTGTTGTTATTTGAGACTTTTCTAATAATGTCATGTTTAACAATGATTCACATTTATGTAGTTTTTACATTTTAATGCTAAGGGTATATAAATAATTTTTAATATTTCCCTCTTCAAACCTCCCAAATTGGGGGAACTTTAATTTTAGGAAGAAGGAGGATTTTGGAGAGTTTAGTAAAAAACCCCAATTCCTTCCCCTCCATTTTTTAAACTCACAAACAAGGGGAGAGCTTACTAAAACCCTCCCTTTCCTTTTTTTTAAAACCAACTCCCAAACAAAGCTAAGGCTTTGTTTGGGAGTTGATTTTAGGAGGGGAAGGAAAGGAAAGGGAGGGTTTTAGTAAGCCCTCTCCTTGTTTGTGAGTTTTAAAAAAGGAGGGGAAGAAATTGCGGGTTTTTACTAAACCCTCCAAAACCCTCCTTCTTCCTAAAACCAACTCCCAATTTGGGGGGTTTGAGGAGGAAATATTAAAAATTACTTATCTATCCTTAACATTAAAATGTAAAAACTACATAAATGTGAATCATTGTTTAACGTGACATTATTAGAAAAGTCTCAAATAACAACAAAATTTATCGACAAAAAATATTTCGACAAAAATAGTGATGAAATTTTTGATGAAAATCACATACGTCAAAAAAATTTCGTCAAAACTAAAGACGAAACAAGATTTTGTCATAATCACTGACATAATTTTTTTACGGGAAAGAATTCAGTCAAAACTATTGATGAATCTAAATTCCGTTGAAGCTTTCAACGAAAATATTTTCGTCCAAAATTTGGCGAAACACATCTCTACCGAAAAGTTTCGACGTAAAACAATTACGTCTAAATTTTTTACGGAAAATATTTCAATCAAAATTTGAGACTAAAAACATTTTTGCAAAAGAACTTGACAAATTTTTTTTGTCAAAATTCTTTACAGAATCTAAATTTCGTCAAAATATTTCATAAAAAAACATATTCATCGAAATTTTTGACGAAAGATATTTCCATCAAAATTTTCAATGCAACACATTTCCATCGAAAAAAATTTCTGGAAAAAAATTTCTTCAAAATTCTTTACAGAATTTACATTCCGTCAAAAGTTTTCGACAGAAATATTTTCGCTAAACTTTTTGAAAAAAACTTTCAGTTGAATATTTAAGGAAACACATTTTCATCGAAAATTTTCGATAGAAAATATTTTCGTCAAATTTTTTGATAAAAAATATTTCCATCAAAATTTTCAACGGAACACATTTATGTCAAAAAATATCAACAGAAAATTTTTCCGTAAAAAAATTTGACGAAAATTATTTCGATTAAAATGTTTGACGGAAAAAATATTTTGTCAAAATTCTTTACAGAATCTAAATTTCGTCGAAAGTTTCGAATGAAACATTTCTCTCAAAATACTTGACAAAACAATTTCCGACAAAATTTTCTCCAGAACACATTTCCATCGAAATTTTGAACGAAAAACATTCCGTCAAAATTTTTGACGAAATATTTTTTTTCTCGTTTAAAGCATTTTATGGAGGAAATCATTTTCGTTAAAACTTTTGCCATAAACTAAATTTCGATATAAAATTTATTTTTGTAAAAATTTTCATCGGAGACAAATTTCTGTCGCTTTTCGATGAAGAGTATTCCGACGAAAAAAAACTTGTGAGACTTTTCATAGCTTGCAGCGTAGAAATTTCATTAGAAATATTTTTTTTTTAATATTGTGAAAAGTACATAAATAAATTTGGTAGAAATTTTAAATTTAATTTAGTTTGTAAAATATAATAATTATATTAATTTTAAAAATAGGTATAATGGTAAAAATATCTCATTAACCCTCAATTTCCCTCTCTTGCCATTTTTTAACTCCCAAACAAGGTGAGGGAATACCCTCCAATTTCCTTCCCTTCCTTCCCCTCCCTCCCCTTCCTTTCCTTCCTCTCCAAACTCCCAAACAAAGCTTAGTGTTCAACACTCAATTATGAACTCTAGGTAATTGATCATTGATCGAAGACATCAATTCTCTTTACCCGGAGATTCGGTCCTCCCCGAGGGGAGAAGGTACAAGGGAGAACTTAAAGTCGGGTTACGGGGCTTCTAATTGCTTGGGCTTCTGATGCGGGAGGTCTGAAACAAAAAAAAAAGTTGTGTTTGAGTTTGAAACATGAATTTGGTCGTTATTTATTTATTTTAGTTCTTTTGTTTTTTATTTTCGTTTTTTATATTTTGATTTGTTGGTTTTTGGCTTCTCATATATTAATACCCAATAAGTAGAGGTGTTCGCGGCCTGGATGAGATCGGTTTTGGAAGTAAAAATCATCCTATCTAATCCCTTCGGATTGATCATATAATCATCAATTCGGTTTTATTTTTTTTTAAAATCCAATCCGATCCCATTTAATTTTTTCTGTTTGGATTGAATCGATTTTTGATTTTTTGAAAATCCTAAAATTTATTTCATGATTATTGTGCAAATAACATCTTTTGTATGTATATATTGCCTTGTAAAAAAAATTGAAATACAAAAAAACATTAATAACTATAATATATATATATTTTTTTTTGCGTAATGATCTATGAATCTCTGCAAAGATAAAATTTTGTTGATGTGATTAGATTTTTTCTTGAGTTTAGTTGATGGGTTAATAGATCTTGAGTTTAAAAATTTTTAGGCTATGATTAGGGAAAGATCCAATTAGGTAGAGGAGAAATAATATATTGGATCAGTTTTCATCAACCCATCCAAAAACTGATACAGTCCTATTAAGATTTGCGGTTTTTTTTTTCGATTTTTTGATTTTTGATTTTTCGGTTCGGTTACCGTGGTTTGAGTCGGTTGATGAACATCCTACTAATAAGTGAAAGAACTTCGGTTCTTGAGCAATCAATGTCTTAATAAATAAAAATACAACTAATACCTTGAACTAAATTTTAAATGAATGAAAAATATAATTAGTATTTTAATGATAGGAACTAAAACGTGTTTTTTTGTGAAAGAAATGGCTCAATAGCCCAAAACACAACTAAACAATAAAAATGTTTCTACATCTATTAACAGCACAAATATCAGCAAAAAAAAAAAAACATCTAAGCCTATAAGGGACCTGGTTAAACTCCTTAGAAGCAGAATTCTCATAAGGGCAAATCATATGGTAGGCTAGCCAATCAGTAAACTGGTTTCCTTTACGGAGAATATGTTGCAACTTGAGTTCCCAATCTTTGTTCATCCATGTCCGAATGCGAGTAACAATATGCGACTCTCGAGCATCATTACCTTGTTTGATAAGCAAAGTGATCACCGTAGTGGAGTCACTTTCAATTACAAGTCTCCTGAATCCTTTCTTCCACGAGAAATCCAAGCCTTTCAATATACCCCACAACTCTGCCGTGAAATCTGATGCAATTCCCACATGATAAGTAAAACCCCTAACCATTGACCATCACAGCCTCTACATAACACTCCAGATGCAGTTGCTCCTGGAGTTTCTTTAGCTGCACCGTCTGTATTTAATTGTATCCAACCTTGATTTGGTGGCTGCCATGCTATTTGCATTTGAAGTGACGTGCCAACCTTCCTTTTTACGATCGTCATCAAAACTTTAATAAGTGAAAATGCGACTAAAAAATCATAAATCTAATTTCAAATAATTAAGAAGGGAATTGTTTTTCTTATGTTGCATAAGAAAACATAATTTTTCTACACATAAATTTTACGCGGGATCCATTATAATTTTTTTTCTTCTTCCGTATTCTCTCTCCTCTCTCTCTTCCTTTTGTGAATGTAGGAATTTTTTTTTCTTCTTATGCAACATAAAAAAAAAAATCCTCAATTAAGAATTAGCCTAGTTTTTGTTTCTTTTATTTACAACATACGCTCCCAGATTCATGGGTAGAACCTATGTAGCATCGATACCGACACGTGACACGACACGATAAGACACTCAGACACGTTAATTCTAAAAAATGTTAGATTTCAATACGTTAGGACACGTTTTGATATTAAATAATATTTCTAATTTTGTAGTGTATATTATATTTAATATTCAGTAATTTAACAAAAAAATCAAACTAAACTTATAATATTCATCAAATTTGCAAAGAAACACAAGATATCATAAATATTTATATTAAACTCAATAAAATGGTAATCGTAATCCAACGAATCTAATAGTTGGAATTAAAAACTCAACACAATGCAACCTTTGAACCTTTTTTTGGATACTATAATGCGTGTTGGAGTGTCGGGAAGTATCGAACACGACACGTCAGGATTTTTAAAGTATCGGTGCTTCATAGGGTCGAACGAATATTATGTCTTGAGTTGAGACACCAAGATTGTATTTATCAGGACACCAGTATAGTTCGGGGCCGCAAGATTTGTTATCTCAGCCGTTTGTTTTGAATAAGACATGGTTAACTAATTAAAGAAGCTCTTATATATTTTAAGAATATTACAATAATTTACGAAATTATATCACATAATTGCACAAGCCGTTAGATTAAACATAAAATATAACCAAATAAAATCTGAACGATTAAAAAACGAATTAGAGTAATACACTGGAAATATTTTAGAATTCTTCCGGAAAATGCTCCCAGACAGGTCAACAGAATACCAAAATGCGTTCTCAAGGTGAAAAACTTCCTCGTCGGTCGGACACATCGATATAAAATGTGATAGCATCAAATATAATATCTTGCTAAAAAGTACTCTCTTTTGTTTTTGGTATATACTAAAAAGTTCTTCATGACTTTGGGTTCGTAACTCGCAAGGGAAGAATCTTCTCTGGTGAGGCTAAGTCCGAGTCTATGTCCGCAGCTTCAAATTATAAAATAAAAAATTACAACATTGTCAACAAAGAACTATTAAGCATGATTTTAGCACTTAGCAGGATGTTTATATTATTTTCATATCAATCAAACGAATTACTTTGAACCTTAGCAGCAAGAAAAGAACCATTCCCTTCATCAAACATACATACATCAATATATAGGATCACTACCAAAAAATCATATGATCAAGGAACTAGTTATACAAAAGAATCCATAATGCTGGACTCAAATCACATTTTCAAGTACAGGGCTCCAAAGAAAATTTTACATGTCCACACATACACCCACACTCTCCGTTGGATATTGACTCATTTACTGTTATACACATGGATGAAAGTTTTTTGAGATAATATCTAAAGTCTATTCACAAGTTAAATTCAGAAGGAAGTCATCATGTTATCCTTATCCCTCTCATCATGTTTATGGCCAAGATTTATAACCAAAAAAGCATTAACACGGAGATAAGAGTCTAACCTTGTATCGGAACTCAAATATGGTTTCAATTCCTCTGTCAATAACCCCACAAACGCGACAAACATAACCAAGATCATCTTTTAAAATAAAAGAATGATCACAGTCCTCATCTTTTTTTGCTTCTTCATCGGGCAGAGGATTCACAGAAATATCCTAGTAGAAGTACAATTAAACTAAATTAATGCCAAAAGAACTCTTAGAAGCTATTATTAAGGGCAATTCAAAGTTAAAACAATATGATCTATGTGATAGAGTGGCTCACTCTCTAGAAGGCTGGAAAGCAAATTACAATACATGCAAATGCAACTGTCTCTGGTTTTAGTAACAGAAACAACCTTCCTAATACACTTAAAGGTAAATTACCATGATATGTTTACAAGTAATTTTCCTCAGCAGATAATAAAAGTATACTTGCTGCGTGCATGTAACGGGAGCCTTACCGATGACATGCATACAACAGATATAAACCAGAGAAAGAAAAATTGAGGGAGAGAGCAATTCTTGACTCAACACAGATATTGGGGAAGCAGTTACAAATGAAATGACATGGAAAAAGCACCCAACAAATGAATAGAAGATAAACTAATTGACAAAAGCAGTTGTTCTTATTGAAAATGAAAAACAAATTAAAGTAATCATACTTTGAAACATTCCATTGCCATTGACATCTCCCTCCAAATATCTTCTAGGCCATCGTCTTCGGTATCAACCTGAAGATCTTCTTCCTGCTGCACCCCAACATAAACACCTTTATCTCCCCGAGTGTTACCTTTACCATACAGACTTGTTTTTAGATCATCACTTTCTCCATAGGAAGCAAGGGGAGCATGACAACCCTATAAAGCATTGTTGCACATAGAATAGTAAGGATTAAGGATCTAAGCGAAACAAATTGCATTGGAAAAAAGAAAGACCCCATCATCTTCTTATGAAAAGTAGCTAGTAATTTAAACCCAAGTAGTCAGAATCTTGCAAGGCAAGCTACCTAAACCCAAAATTTACACTTTGTGAAGAATAAATGGAAAACCTCATATATGATAATAAACTATGGGTTTTATAATTCTCATTTAACATGAGAATTGCAATCTTCCTACACACCCTTTGATTTCCGTGCTGATGTGGGTCCTACATATAACTTTTTATAACATATGAGTCCCACGTACTTTTATCTCTACAACATGAGATTTCAATTCTCATGTTTGTTGAGAATTATAAAACCCATAAACTATTCATCTTTCAACACTAAGGATGTACTTAGTAGGAGTATCCATTATTTCAACGTTCACATATTCAAAGAATTACAAAAAAACTGTCCTTGATAAGTATATGAATTGTATTTTTATGCAAGTTTAAATAACGCAAACACCGTATATCCTTAAGGCTTAGATGAGTGCCTTAATATCGAAGCTTAAATATATCATTAGAATTATGAAAACTTACAATCATACTAATTTCTGTCAAAAAAAATTTGTAAATATAAATTTGCAGTATTAAACTAATACGAGTATCTTGTATCTCACACCATACAACCTCAAAATTTTAAATCAAGATAAAACACTAAATATATTCATTAAAGAAAAATTAATTAATTAATATTCATTGATCGCATCACAAACATAAGCAAAAAATTAAAAGACATCGGCAAAGGAGAATTAATTAACTTACATCCATAAGCACACTTGAGCGGTGGCAGCAGCAAATCGTGCGGATTAACGAGGAGAACGGAGAAACCTGAAATAGGAACAGGAGAAAGGAGGAGTTGAGCGGCAAGAGGGGTGTAATTGGATTAGGATTTTGAAAGATTTTTTGTTTGAGATAATAAATCCTATCGATTTTAAAAATCTATCTAGAGTTGGACGGATTTAAAGACTTTTATTACGATAAAAATTTCATAAAAATTGAATTTTAAAGGATTTTAATAGAAGTTATAAGTTTGGGATAGTTATTGTACCTACCCCCTATTTGCCTACCTTTACTTACCCCTCTCATCACCGTTGGATTACAATTTGATCTAACGGTTCATATTGAAAACATAAATAAAACCCTTTTACCTCCTTTCTCTCTCCTCCCCCTACTCTCTTCCTACGCTATACCTAATTGAAATTTTTATGCCCTTCATCGTCGATGTCTGTCGCGCTTGTAGCTGTGAATTTTGATTAAATTTCTGAATTTGTTAAATCATCTAGCTTGAAAAGCACCCTTGAATTTCATCTGACTTCCCCTGAATTACAAAAAGTAACGGATGGTGATAGCACATTCATATAATATTTTGATTAAATTTCATTACAGTAAGCTATATTGTTGATTAAATTTCATCGACTAATGGACATGCTCATGGATCGTGAGGTACAATTCATCTATTCGTCTATGCAAAATTCTTGAAAACATTTGCAGGAAAGGTAATAGCATTGCTCACCTCTTTTTTTTTTTTTTGGATTCTCGTTTTGCTTTGGAATTTTTTTTAAAAAAATTGCTTGAAATTTCTTACCGAGAAACGTGCCACTTGAGTAGGTGTTTCAAATCTGAGGTGTGATTCAAGAAAGAAGGATACGTCTTCTTCGTCGCAGGGAAGGAGAGAATAGGGTGGAGTATGAGAGAGAGAGGGTGGAGAGCGAGACAGAGAAAAGAGTAGAATGGTTTTATTTATGTTTTCAATATCAACCGTTAGATCAAATTGTAATCCAACGGTGACGAAATGGGTAGGTAAAAGTAGACAAATAGGGAGTAGGCACAATAACCTATCCCTATAAGATTTTAAGAAATCATATGAATTTTTAACAAACATTCAAAATTACAATAGTCAATAAAAAAATAACAAAGAAATACAATAATATTAATAAAAAAAAGTAAAACTTAATATAATTTTCTCAATCAATAAAACATAATATAATTTTTAACAAACATTCAAATTAATTAACAACAGCTCTCCACATATTTAAAATTATACTAGTCTTTCATGCATTAACATTTTCTCATTCATGCTCTTGGGTTTGACAATGAGTTAAAATTATCTTCTATATTTGGTATCAGAGCTATGCATATATTATTATAAGACATAATTTTTATTTATTTATTAAAATAATTCTAAATTTACATATAGAATCTAAAGTTCATGATAAAATTATTTTGAAATTATTTGCATTAGATCTTAGAAACCTTGGAGTTTTTGTTCTACATGATGAGTTTTCTAACCATATATTATAGGGAAAAGATTTCTCCAATCACCGGATATAAAGTTATCTCCAGTGAGCTCAAAACGACGTCATTTTGAGTTATAAAATTAAAAAATTATAATGATAAAGACTAATATAACCCTGCAATATATTATAATTATAAAAATACATTAATTTCCACCCCAAAACGACGTTCGTTTTGAGCTCACTGGAAATAACTTTATATTCAGTGACTAGAGAAATCCTTTACCCTATATTATATGCATGTTTTCATTGAGTATTCTAAGAAAATTTTGAATCTGAATTTTTGGGTTTTAATACATAAAATTTAAAAAAAATTCTCAAATTATTTTCAATCGATACATTAAAACCTGAATTTCTGAGTATTCATTAAATTATTTTGGGCTTTTTAAAAACAAGTTTTCAGTTATCTATAGATAAAAAATTTGTTTGAAATCGTTTCCTATAGAGAAGTAATTTCGTTCATGAATGTATTGTTATGAAATATAGGGTTTATTTATATATGAAAGTTGCAATCTTTCTTTAAATTGATCTTGTTTCATTGATGAAAAAGCAAAAATTGGTTTGAGGGATTTATGTTATTTTTAATACAAAAACCATACATTTTTAATACAAAAATCAAGACTCATAGCTTGAAAAATCATTTTTCAAACTTCCAAAAGCTCTCAAAAATATGTTGTTTTTTATATGGATTATATTAGAATCTTGTTGGTTTGTTTTTTCTGTATTATTTTGAGATGAAAATCGCTCAAAAATATGCTATTTTTTAGCTTTGACGAAGCTCCCATGGCGGAACCTGATTTTGAGCGGGTCAACTCATCAAAGGAAGAAGAAAACACTGCAATAGAGGAATCTCAAGAAATCCTAAGGGTTAGGGTGAGATTGTGAGAGAGGCATCATATTTATATTTTTCACTAAAAAGTCTCACGAAATTCACACCAATAGAAAATTCAATAAAATCGTCGGATTTTTGAATACCGCGAGATTGTGATCCTGATTCGATACAAACGGATTTGTTCGGATATTAAAATAATCTTTTAAAATCCTAATCGAATATCACGGAACTTTTTTTCAATCCATTAAAATTCTAATCGAATACCAACGAATTTTTTTGTCCACAAACATTCCATTAAAATCTTTTGAAATCGTAATCCAATCCAACACACCCTCTCAAATGTAAAATCCTTTTACATGTTGATGCATATAACCGTCTAACTAAATTTTATTATACGTTTTCTTATTTTTCATAAATATTAATTAATATTACAAATCATAATTAATATATGATAATTATGGTTATAAATTGATATCAAATTTAATAAATCAAACAAGACCTTCTACTGAATTAATATAACTTTATAATTTTTTTATTTTTTTTTGGTGAAAAACTTTATAATTTTTTAGGAGTGATATTCTTGCTACCAAAATCTTCTACTACCAACTCACTACCTATCTAATCACTATTGGATCAACATTTTCTCTTTTTTCAAAATTTTTTTAGCATTCTCTCTCCTTGATCCAATGATGATTAGATAGGTAGTAAGTTGGTAGTAGAAAATTTTGATAGTAAGAATATCCTCCCTCATAATTTTTTTTACTGAATTGATATAAAACATAAGAAGATTTTACCAAAATATTGAAATATGAGTCGTGCTTTTTTTTTTTTTTCTTCTCTTCATATGATCTCACATGAGTCTCATATATTTTTATATATATGTAGGAGATAATTTTATCTTTATCTTTTAAGATGAGAAACATCAAATCCATTTGTTAAATATTGATGGAGCCGTTTCTTCTAAGAGAGCAGCTTGTGGAGGTCTCTTGAGAAACAAGGATGGTGTTTGGGTTGGTGGCTTTCAATCTTTCCTTGGTTCTTGCTCTCCTCTTCATGCTGAGTTGTGGGCTATTCTCCATGGTCTCGATCTAGCTTGGCAGCTAGGTACTCCTAAAGTGATTGTTGAGAGTGACTCCTCTCAAGCAATCAACTTGCTTTCCTCTAATGGGAAAGATGCTCGACAACTGCCCCTGGTAGTTAGGATTCGAGCTTTTATGGAAAGAAATTGGATGACTGCTCTTTCTTTCACAAACAGAGAAGCTAATAGTTGTGCTGATTGGCTAGCAAAGGATGCTCTTTCCAAGCACCTTGGTGTCTACCTTCTTTTGAATCAACCGTCTGAGCTGCAAAATCTGTTGGAGAAAGATGTCCAGACCCCTACTGGCCAACCATCTGTGTGGAATCCTGACTAAGACCTTTGTGTTGCTTCTTTGTGTTTTTCTTTTCTGCTTTTTGTTTTGTTCTTTTTTGGTTCTGTTTCTGTTTTGCTTTTTGTTGGGGCTTTGCCCCTTTTCTGTACCAAAAAAAAAAAAAAACTCTCACCTTTTAAAAACTGGCTTCGAAATTCATCTAAATAGACAGAATATAATTAAATTTTATTGGTGATGTTTTTTCTGAATACATTTCATTGGCGATGTTAACTAGAATCTCAAAAGAAACAATTAGAAGTTCCTTGATGAAAAACAAGTTATAAAGTCATGAGAAGAATCAACAAAGCACCGACACGTAAATTTTTTGAAAATTTACGTGTCGGACACGTGTCCGACGCGGACACGTTCTGACATGTTCGGACACGCGTCCGACACGTGGTCAATATTTTGGGATACGCGATCAACTTTCCGATATGTTTTGACACGTTTTTCCGACACGCAGTCAACTTTTTAAGACACGTGGTCAACGTTAGGACACGCTGGGACACGTTTTTTTTTTTAATCTTAAATTTTTTTATTTTTTTTATAAACAATCTTAATTTTATTTTGTTAAGTAAATATAAAAGAAATAATTTATAAATTGATTTTTTTTTTCTGTTATGTAATTTGACATGAAAAATTAACAAAGTATGAAAAATTACTTGTATTTATATTTATGTTATGAAATTTAAATATTTGATTGATTATATGACTTATTATGAACTCTTATATATATTAAATATAAATTATATTATATATATTAAAAAATTTACTTAATATCAAAACGTGTCCCAACGTGTCGAAATATGACATTTTTTGGTATTAACGTGTCGGCGTGTCGTGTCGTGTCGTGTCCCGTGTCCCGTGTCCCGTGTCCCGTGTCCGTGCATCATAGAGAAGAATCTATGAAGCACCGACACTTCGAAAACGTGTCGCGTCCGACACTTCCCGACACTCTCGGACACTCCGACACTCCCCGATACTCCAATACACGTTATAGAATTTTAAAAAAGAGTTCAAAGTTTGCGTTACGTTGAGTTTTTAGTTCCAACTATTAGATTCGTTAGATTACAATTATTATTTTATTGAACTTAATATAAATATTTGGGATATCTTATGTTTCTTTACAAAATTTCTGAATATCATAAGTTTAGATTCATTTTTTTGTTAAATTATTAAATATAAAATATAATATACACTATATAAATTAAAAATTATTTAATATCCAAACGTGTCCTAACGTGTCAAAATCTAACATTTTTTAGAATTAACGTGTCGGAGTATCGTGTCGTATCGTGTCACGTGTCCCGTGTCCCGTGTCGGTATCGGTGCTACATAGAGAAAAATTATTAGTAGTTAAGAAAAAGAAAATAATATTGATACTTTGTTAACACATGTTTGCCTTGGTCAACACATTTATTTTTATGAAATGAATTATGATGAATATTTTTCTTATGTTGATGTAGAGAAGTTGTCTTATGTTTGTGAAACAAAGTAATAAGGGACCCATAAATGATTGGAAAGAGAAAAAATAGAAGTGGGACCCATCTTTATTATGTGTGTAAGAAAACGGGTTATCTCATGTTAAATGAGATAAATATAACCCAGGAATTATTGTACATAAAAGCTATTCATTGTTGTTGTTATTAGTATTATTATTAATATAATGATATTGACAAAATGAAAATCATTCTTATTTAGTTAGTACATAATTTAAACTTTTTTTTTTGAAAAAAAGTTAAGAGTTAAATATGTAACAAATTAGTCTGGAGCATGTGAAGAATGATTGAACTAAATTTTTATACAAACCGAAAAAGGTAGGAATGAATAGGAACTACCATCACAACCAACCACCATTACACCATCATCACAGCCACTACCATCACCACCATTACACCACCCCACCACCTCTGAAACACGGACTCGCAATTTTTGGGAAAAAATGCGTGTCCGACACGGACACATTCGGACACGCTGGGACACGCGTCCGACACTCGGTCAATTTTTTGGGACACGTTGATTATTGGGACACGCGAGTTTGACCGAATCGGACATGCAGTCAACGCATATGAACACGTTTTGGGACACGTTTTGGTATTTTTTTTAAGAAATAAAAAATATTTAATAAAATTTTAAAAGTCTGGAACCCTATGCAGCTATCCTTTCTTTTTCGTTGATGCTGGTTGTTCTCATCGTGGGTGTCGCCTACACCGTGTCGGTCGTTCTCTGGGCATGGCGTCGTCGGTCTCTTCCGATTCTCAAATCTCCGGTCATCTTCTTCGTGGACGTCTACAAATTGATGGGTTCCTTGATCTCCGTTCACCGAGACATTAATTTTATCAGCTCTGTATTTTCCCCCATTTCAATACTCTTTTCCTTCTTCTGCGTTGTTCTTCTTCTTCCTCGTCCAATAAAATATTCTCAGGAGATCTCTGAAATTGCAATTTTAGGGTGATGCGTCAGAATCGACAAACTCTAATGGGTTCTTTTGTTTTTCTTTAACCAATTTCTGTTTTCTACCTATAAGGAATTTTTGCTGCTGCAGGTTTTCCAAGTACGGTTCGAACGTTTTAATTTCTGATATTTATGTGTTATTTTCGGATTTTTCTGAATTTTAAGTATTTTGCCAATCTGATATTATTAATTGGGTTTTTGGTTTTATTCTGTGTATGCATAATATATTGCACAAGATATCAAGAATAATGAATCTGCGAAATAGACGATCGGATATAACTCTCTTTGCTGTTATTTTGTGGTAACCGTGGGGATGGATTAAATTAATGCTTGGATATTTTTGTTTTATTAGCTTTTATCCTAGACAGCTTTCAGCTAGTAACTCTTGCTACATGATTTTGATTACAAGTTTTCCAAAACACAAAATAAGGCTTTCTATCATTTCTAATTTTGATTAGTATACGAGTTATTATGAATTACTATATGTATTAAATGTAAATTATATTATATATATATTAAAAATATTATTTAATATTAAAACGTGTCCTAACGTGTCGAAATTTAGCATTTTTTAGAATTAACGTGTCGGCGTGTCGTGTCGTGTCGTGTCCCGTATCCGTGTCCGTGCATCATAGCCCACCACCATCACCACCACCACCACTGTCACCTACCACCACCTCCACCGTCGCAGCCACTGCCACCACCACCACCACCACCACCATATGCCATCACAACCACCACCACATGCCACCGCCACCATTATCGCCACCGCCAATGCCACCAACCACCATCCTCATGACTATCGCCGCCACCATTACCACCGCCATCACTGCAGCCACTGCCGTCATAATCACCACCACAATCATCACCATGTCACTGCCACCACCACCGTTGTGTCGGCGCCGCCACCACAACCACCATGCCACCCCCGCCGCCGCCACCACCACCACCATAACCACACCATATGGAAAGGAAAGTTGATGATCCGAGATTTTTTTATATTTAATAGGAATTATTATTTTTTATATTACTTGTTGTGTTATCAAACGCAATTCGCATTCTCGGAGTAAAAATTAGAACATGTTATCAAATACATTTTTTTTTCAGAAACTGTTTCAAAGAACAAAAATAGAAAAGAATTATTTCTTTTCAGAAACAGTGCTAGTAAATAGAATGGTTCTCATACATCGTTATAAAAAATATATTTGTAATTTTAAATGATATAAAATCATATTATATTTAATAAAATTTTATCATTTTGGTATGTTTTTATATTCTCTCTTCTTCATTTTTTTTTCATAATTTTATAAAAAAGAAAATATGATAAAATTATATTTTTTTTAACATAATTTTATTAAAAATAACACAATTTTATGTTATTTAAAATAATAAACATTTCTCCAAAAGAAAAAAAAGTATAAAAACATTTTTTGTTTACAGTTAGCTG
>JAVKPL010009343.1:0-37289 GCA_032173675.1 Gastrolobium villosum
GGTAATTAAAATTTTACTATGATGCTAACTTAGTTTTTAAACCAAGCCTAAGTGTCTTGTATTTTGAGTCTCCAAGAGTATGTGTTAATTTGGTTTTATTCAATTTTTTTTCCGTGAGTGTTAGGGAAGGAATAGAGGTCTTTATATAGGGGAAAGGGAAGAGGAAGAGGTGAGAGATAGGCAATGCGGGACTTTATAGGAATAGTGGTTTTTTCCTCAATGTGAATAGGCATTTTGTGACCACCATATCTCACACTCGAGGGACTAGATTGAAAATCCCTCCAGTCATATTGAAGTATCATATGCGAGGAACATACCGACCAAATATGAGGAAGATCGGACGGTTCATTTGAGAAAAACGATCCCTGCAATTAGGGCTGGCAATACGGCTGCCCGAAACTGCATCATTTCTATCAAAGCGGTTTTTTTTTAGGTTACATCCTATTTCTTGCAAAAATTATTGTGGAATGCTAGGAAACTCACTTTGTTACTTGTTTTGTTATTCTGTTTTACCTTGATATGATTTTAATTTTTATTATTATTTCTGGATTTAAAGACCATATTTATATGTAGATTATTAAACACTGATCTTCTAATGGTTTCATAAGCATATTAGGATTTTATACAAATTTTTGTATGCTTTTATGCAAAAAAAAATTATGTTTTTTTTGCGGTTTTGAATGCAATTTTTTTTCAAAAACACCTCTCTTCCCCTTTCTTCCTCCCTTTATTCTTTTGGTTATAAACCACAAAATATCGGACAAAAATAGGTGCCAACAAGTAAAATCTTAAGTTTTTACGCTATTACACTAGTTTTGGACAAGAATGACATACCTGTAGATTTTGCTTCCTATTTACAATTTATAATGGAATTTTGGACCTCTGATGAATTTTTGAGGTCCAATGTTTGATCCTGTTGTCGCATTAGGATTAATTTAATTAAGGAATTTTTTTTTAATATTCCTGTTAATGGTTTGCCTTTCTTTGCCCTTCTAGAATATGAATATTTATGTTAGGGCCACAACAAATATAAAATGAAAAGTGAAAAACAAAATTGAAGAATGAAAGAAGGGGAGGAAGATTTGAATTTTAATATTTACTGATCATCAGATAAATTTTGAAATGAAGTTGTGTTCAAATGTGTGGTCAAGTATCAATACAAAAAAGGAAGTGGAGCGCACCAATTCTTTTCTCAATTGCGCTTCAATTATTTTGATATCTCGTGCAAAATTGGTTTGATCCAATATGACGATTCTGAGCAAGAATCAAAGGAGGGACAACTAATTAGTTTTAATTTAATATAGAAATATAATCTATATCAATTCCCTTTTTGGTTATTAGTAGAAATTAAATTGAATCAATTGGAGAAGAAAATGAATCATGTAACTTAATTCAAATTTGACTTTTCCCAGTTTTTATCCAATCATGGAAATTAATCCGAATTTGATTTAAAGAGAATTAAAAGAGTGGTCTCACATATTAAAAAAAAATATAAATGAATGAACGATAGGAGCTGATTGCGTTTTGTATTTAATAGTAGCTGATTGTGTTGTGTATTTAATAGGAGCTGATTTCGTTTTGTATTTAACAGGACGCAATCAACTCCTATTAAATACAAATTATAATCAACTCCTATTACATTAAATTTAAAATCAAAAATTCAAATAATCTCTAATATCGTGTTTGTCTTATTCAATCAATGCTTTCACGCTTATTGGGGATATTTAATCGATTAAATATAAGTTTTAATCGATTAAATCATTTAAGAGGGATCTTTAATCGATTAAGAGGGATATTCAATGGATTAAATCTTCAAGTCAACCTTTTTTGCCAGTTTTAACCATTTAATCGATTAAATCTTCAAGTTAATCGATTAAAGAGGGGCAGATTGGTAGATAGTTTTGGATAAGGGAAAAAATGGTTATTAATTAATTAATAAAGGGTAAAAGGGCCAAAAAGGTAAGTTAATTTATCTACATAACAAGACTGGATATTTTAAATAAGATATTAGGATCCATTCCCATCACCACCAAGAAATATCAAATATCAGCTTCAGTAATAATGTAAAGCAAATATAATTTGGCAAAACTTTTTGTTTTAGAAGTCTTTGAAAGTTATAATGTTGTATTTAAAAACTATAGCAAAATTGTTTATAAAAAAAGAAAGTATAGCAAAACAAAAAGTAACCCATTAAGATCCATATATTTATGATTATTTTTTTTAATAACTTTAATCCTTTTTTTATAAGGGAAAACCTATTCACCTTGAAGAGAAAATGTGCACCTTAAGTAGGGGTGTAAATAGATTAGGTTACATTAGCCTTTGACTTAAGTAAGCCAAGCCTGTGTTAAAAATCTTGGGAAGGGCCTGGCTCGTTAGCCTGTGTAGGCCCCAAATTAAAGTCTAGCATGACCTATATTTAAAAACTAAAGTCTTGGCCTAGGCCCGTTAGCCTATTTAAGCCTATTAAAAATTCAACAATTAAAAGAATAATTAAAACATAACTTTATTATTCAGATTTATTAAAATAATAATTTTATTTATTTTATTTAAAACAAATAATATGATATAGGTCGGCCTGTAGGCTTATAGGCCCGATATGTACAAAAAAAGCCTATGACCTATTTTCTAAATAGGTTTTCTTAAAAGCCTCAACATATTCTATTTTACTATTTGTAGCAGGTTAAGCCTTGCCTAATATAGGATAAGCCGTAGACCCCTGTAGGCCGGCATATCCCATTTCTACCCCTAAGTCCTTAAGCCAGTAAGATTGGTCTAGTAATAAATGATAGAGTTGGCAAAAATGAGCTAACCCGTCGGGTTGGCTCGTAACCCGCCTGAGCCAGTTGGGGTTGGCAAAAATGAGCTGCCAATCCGAGCCAACTCAACCCGAGCCGGCTCATGAAAAAATGAGCCAACCCGAGGGTCAAACAGGCCAGCTAGCGGGTTGAGTTTTATTTATTATAAAAAAATACAAAATATAATATATAAAAATGGACAAAACTCACACATGTTGTCATCATCTTTCTTCTCAGCCCGCAACATTTTACATTTCTCTAAACTTAAGTCCCTAATCTTCTCATATCCCTGTCATTTTTATATTGTTAGGCCATGCCGGCTCTGTTTGGTTCAAATATATTACCCACTTAGTAGTGAGTGGTTCTGATTGTTTCTTGATATTGGTGCAAATTTGTTGTGAAGAAAATTCAAAACTAGAATATTTTGGTTTTATTTCTCATTTTTAATCCTTTGTTGCTTTGTTTAAGCTGATGGAAGTCACATGGATGGTGCATTAATACTACAAGTTTATTTTTTTTTATAACAATACTACAAGTTTATTTAAATAGGCTGAAAACGAGTTATCCCGCGAGCAATTTTCAAGCCAACCCGTGAGCCAATTTTCGAGCCAACTTGCGAGCTATTTTTTCAAGGCAACCCACGAGCCATTTATTTTAGCAAACCCACGAGCAACCCTAACCCGATTAAGGTCGGGTTTGGTTAGGTTTTCTGGCTCTTTTTTTTTTTGAGCTAACCCTAATCCGACTCATTCTTTTCGGGATGCATGCGGGTTGTGCTGGGTCTAGTCGGGTTGGCCCTTTTTGCCAACCCTAATAAAGGGTCTGGATATGTTATTATTGGTTGTGTGTTCAATTCCCACTTATACGAGAGAGAAAAAAATGTGCTCCTCGTCACTTTCCAAACAACTAATTAATTTCACACTTAAAAATATATTAAAAAATATAATAAAGTCACAATTCTAATTAATAATTTAAGATCCTGAAAACGTTCAGTGAAATTAAGTTAAAGGAATTTAAAAAAAAATACATAAATATTTTGATAAAATACTAATGCATATATTCAAATTGTACATTGCATCCAATCATATATATGCATTATAATTTATTTTTTTAAGAAATTAATTTTTTTATTTTAAACTAACGTTATTACAACGTTTAAAGGTATAAATTGTTCAAAGACTCGTGGAATTATCTTTAGAGAATTAAATATAAAAATATGACATCTACATATTTAATACAAGTTTTAAACTAATATTTTGGACATTATTAATTCTACGGAAAATGTGACTTTTGCTCTTATTTTGTGCCATATTTTTGCTTTTTTTTTAATACTATATAATTAGAGCTGAGAATCTTACATAAGTTATCTTAAAACACACCCAATAGTCAATTTTCACTCTCACAAACTTCCTTATTAGATGCTAAGAAAACGTACTTTAAAACTTATCCAAAATTAACATGACAGGTATATTATTCCTCAATGTAGTGTACACACAAGTTCGAATTGTATTTATTTATTTGATTAGAAGGTGTGTTCTGCGTTTATATATATTATATATATATTTATTTTTTGTTTTACTGAAAGCATTTTTGTAATTATTGTTGGGGCTGACAATAATAGAAGAGTAATTTTTAAATTAAAATTCGAGACTTGAATATAGGAATATATATTCGGGTGATTTGATCTCAATAATAGAATAACTCTTCATTTAGTGAAGCTTTTTTATTTTCTGGATCTAGACATTCCATTAGAGCTCTGTTTTTTTTTTTGTTTGAGTTAAGGAAACTTTAGACGATACATTTCATTAGAGCTGTCAGAGTATGTCAAAGTACCGCGGAGAGTCGGGATGTGGGACATGACCCTTAACGTTTTTTGAAGTGTCGGTTGTACATAATTTATCACATCTGGAAGAAATATCCAAGATTATTACAGTAACTAGTGTATTACCCGTGCCGACTATCAAAATAGTCATAGTTGGTTAATCGCACTACTAACCTTATACTTATAAAAACCTGTATTGCTATCTTTTTTTTTTACAAGGATTTGTGTCGTTAGCATTTGGAATTTTATAAATTTATATTTACAAAAATTGAAATCTGAATTAGGAATTTAATTATAAAAGAAGAATAGTGGAATTTTAATTTAATTATTAAAATGTGTTGGCAGGGGGTCGGCCCTCTGGGCAAGCCCAGATTGCAACATTTAACTTTTAGTATTTTATATTTAAATAATTATTTTTTTTTCAATATTTTGAATTTTACAAATTTGTATTTACAAAAATTAAAAAAGGAATTTAATTATAATAGAATAATAACAAATTTTGATTTAATTATAAAAATGTGTTGGTGGGCCGGCCCTTCGGGCCAAGTCCTTGTTTGCCAAGTACTAACATATGGGTTGTCTCTAAATCAATATATTTGAGTTGAAGATGAATATGGCAATATCAAAATACCATTCATTAGTTTAATATTTATGAACATATATATAAGCATATAATGATATACGTTAAAATAACATTGAATGATCATTCCTTTTAATTGAGTAATTATTAAGAATAAATAATTATTTTTTTGCAAGAATTTGTGTCCTTACTATTTGAAATTTTATAAATTTATATTTACAAAAATTGAAATTAGATTTAGGTTTTTAATTATAAAAGAAGAAAGATGGAATTTTAACTTAATTATAAAAACGTGTTGGAGGGCAGGGCAGGTCAGCCCTCCAAACTGAGCCTAATTTTTCACCTCTAACTGCCAAAATTTTATATAAATAATCATTTTTTTTGCAAGGATTAGTGTCGTTAGTCTTTGGAATTTCACAAATTTGTATTTACAAAAATTGAAATCAAATTTTGTAATTTAATTATAAAAGAAGAAAGATAAAATTTCAATTGAATTATAAAAATATATTGGTGGGCCGGCCCTCCGGGCCGAGCCCAGTTTTCCACCTCTAACTGTCAGCATTTTATATAAATAATTATTTATTACAAGTATTTGTGTTAATTACACTCTTTCAATAAAAAAATGAAAGTTTAATTTCTTTCTTATGTACTAAATTAAAATTTTTATTTTTATAGTTCTTAAATTTTAATAATTTTTTTTACAGAATGACAGACGTCATTTTTTATTTATATTTAAAATTTAAAACTTTTTATATTAATTATACATGTTTTTTTATATAATTTTTTCTATTTTAATTTATGATTTTTATATATTTTTTTAATAGGTTATACATGTATATTTAAAAAAATTATGTTAAATATTTTTTTAAAAAATACATGCATATTATTTTAATTGGTTATACATGTATATTTAAAAATTTTATGTTAAATTTTTTAAAAAAATACATGTATATTATTTTAATTGGTTACACATGTATATTTAAAAATCTTATGTTAAATATTTTTTAAAAAAATACATGTATATTATTTTAATTGGTCATACACGTATATTTAAAATTTTGTTATTTTACAAAAAAAAAATTAATGTTTTAATTTTTTGTATGCAGCATTAATAAGGCTAACAATTATCCATGCAAAAAATTGTGAGATATACAACAAAACAAAAGTAGAGGTCTTTTTACTCATAATATACAACAAAAGAAAAATAGTGGGACATTAAATGTGTTGTCTGCCATAAAAAAATTTGTAAAAGTTTTCTCATCATTACAAAGTTAAAAATTCAAATCCAAAATTCAAAATTTTTATAGTTATTAAATTTTATATTTTATTTTATATTGAATGATAGATGTAATTTTTTTTTATTAATTTTACATTTTTTTATTAATTTTACTTATTATTCGAAAAAATAATTTTTTTATCTTTTAATTTATAATTTCTAAATTAGAATTACATATAAAATATTTATGTTAATTTTTTTTAAGTAAATAATATTTTTTTTATGCAGCATTAATATGGTTAACAATTACCCATGTAGAAAGTAATGGGATAATGTCTACAAAAAAAATAAAATAATGAGATAGTAAATGAGTTGTCTGCCACCAACAATTGTTCAAATATTTCCCCACTTTTTAAAATTCAAATTCAAATTTAAAGTGGAAGATGAGATCAGAATTTAAATACCCAACCAACTGCACAATCAAGAGAGTGACACTGAGAACGATTCAAAACCCAAACGATTCACATTGACGCTTCAATGTCACCATTTCGTATAACGCGCTGTGTTTAATGATGGATATATCATCGGCTGACCACATCCATTGGAACATGGAATGTCGCAGGTAAATTCACCGTTGGATATATCATCGGCTGCCCACATCCAGTGTTATCATTATTAATTGAAAAAAAATCTCAATGACAGAGTCGCATGCTTTTAAAGAAATTGACGATTTCCAAAAGAAAAAATCATGACCTTACGTGGATCATCCAGAACTGAGTGACACTATTTTAATGACCCACGCTTCCCATATACAGTCGTTCCATATTGCACACTTGAGCTCCTTTTTATATTTTTTTTAACACATATTCAAAGTTTCAATTAAAAAAAAAATCAGAACAA
Organism: Gastrolobium villosum; assembly: GCA_032173675.1. Taxonomy (NCBI): domain Eukaryota; kingdom Viridiplantae; phylum Streptophyta; class Magnoliopsida; order Fabales; family Fabaceae; genus Gastrolobium; species Gastrolobium villosum. The sequence continues at coordinate 7,317 of JAVKPL010009343.1, forward strand.
AAAGTTTGAATCAAAATTAATATTGATTCTGTAGATTTAAATTGTACATTGGGATGTATTTAGTAGTTATGAATGTTATTTTTTTGGATTCCACGGAATAAAGGTTAATAAAAATTCAAACTTTAAATTTTTAAAATAAGAAACAAAAATTTGAATTAAAACTACTTATTTTTTTAGATTGAAATCGTATCCTAATCTGCTTTTAGTAGTTATAAATGTTATTTTTTGATGGATAAAAAAGAATTTTTTTGAATTCCACTGAATAAAGGTTAATAAAAATTCAAACTTTAAATTTTAAAAATAAGAAACAAAAATTTGAATTAAAACTACTTATTTTTTAAAATTGAAATCGTATCCTAAACTATTTTTAGTAGTTATAAATGTTATTTTTTGATGGATAAAAAAAGACATACTTTGAATTCCAATAATTAAAGTATAATAAAAATTGAAACTTTAAGTGTTAAAAATAATAAACACAAATTTAAGTTAAAACTACTTATTTTGTTACATTGAAATCGTATCATAACATGTTCGTAGTAGTTATAGACGTTTTTTTTGGATAAAAAAAGACATAATTTGAATTCCAATAATCAAAGTATAATAAAAATTGAAACTTTAAATTTTAAAAATAATAAACACAAATTTGAATTAAAACTACTTATTTGGTTACATTAAAATCGTATGATAACATGTTTATAGTAGTTATAGACGTTTTTTTTTTTTGGATAAAAAAAGACATACTTTGAATTCCAATAATATAATAAAAATTGATACTTTAAATATTAAAAATAAGAAACTGAAATTTGAATTAAAACTACTTATCTTGTTACATTAAAATCGTATCATAATATGTTTTTAGCAGTTACAGATGTTATTTTGGATAAAAAAAGACATACTTTGAATTCCAATAATCAAAGTATAATCAAAGTATTATTGAATTCCAATAATCCAATAATCAAAAAGACATACTTTTAAAAATAATGAACACAAATTTGAATTAATATATAAGAGAATGCTCCACATTTGTGTTCTTTAATGATATCTAAATTTAATATATTTTTTAAAATTAAGATGCATAAGAAGGATAATATCTAAATTCCTTGTGAGCCTTTCTGTATAATTTTGTATAGCTATTATAATGGTGTGACATCCACTTAAAAAATATAGCAATTCACTCCTACATCCGAAAGCCTCATTACAAATTATTCTTTGCGAATTTGATACAATAAAATTTGACATTTTTATTTTAACTTTCTTTTGAACTCTACAATTCGAATTTTTCCCCATTAAAAAATGTTAAACTTTTTTCCCACCTATATCATGTTTAAAATTCGAATTTTGAAAAAGTAATGGAGTATTAATACAGATATTTGCCATCAATTAATGCTGAATTTTTCTTCACCTATATTAAGTTTAAAACTCAAATTGTAAAAGTTAGTGGAATTTTTTTTAGCATAATACAGATGTCGTGCATCATAGTTTTTGGCTCATTCTCCAAAGTATAACTTTTAATGTCATTGAATGTTTGCTTTTTTTTTAGTTAAAACTGATTCCTATTATCAATAACTTTAATTAAAAGCAATCCCTATTTCCTAGCCAAAAGAGAGATTTAGAAGCTGATTCTTTGAAGGTGAGTAAGCAGACTCTCATCAGTTGGAAGCCTCAGGTCATCCTTGGTGCCACCATTATCAGTAAGCAGGCTCACCAATAACACATCATTCAAGTAGAGATTTAGATAGTAGAAGCAAAATAAGATTAATGGGTGAATAAAAGGAATTGTCAATAGAAACTCACAAATCCATCTTCAAAAATATCAATCAACTGGTAGTCAATGCAATTCACATAGGGAACCTGGAATAATAATAATAATAATAATAATAATAATAATAATAATAATAATAATAATAATAATAATAATAATAATAAAAAGATTACAACAACAGAGCAAAAGTTCCAGTTAAGTGTCATCAAAGAAAGAAATCACAAAATTGAAGAACGACGAAACATAGTAAAAAGTGCATACATCACAGTTGTGGGTGGGAAGAGGGAACAATATCTTCAAGCTTCTTGCCAGTGAAAACTCAAATCATACATCCTCAAAATACAATACAGAATGCACTAACGATTACTGACTATTGCCTACAAACTAAGCAATATAAAACTATCAATACAAAAAAATCAACCATAAAACTAAGCAATATAGAATGATTTTATGACCTAATACACTGAAACAGTTTATTTAGAGAACCATGAATAAAATCAACCATAAAAAACTTATCTGTGATTTGTACCATGGACATTTTTTGCATGATTTGTACCACCAGTTGTATTTGCTCTCAATTGCTTTTATAGTCTCGTATGTGATGCATGTAGTTACCTTAATTAAAGCAATCACAGTTTAACAGGAAATATTATGAATACAGAATTGACAGAACTAAAGTAACCATTTTTTGAACTCAATAATCTCTTTCAGTTTTGAATCCATTACAATCCTTTTTGTATTTGTTATCCCGACCTTACCTATTGAGTTAAAAAGATCATATAAATTTTGAATACATACGAAAAATGAATTAAAATAACATGCACAAAAACTGATTATAAAACAAAATATTAAAACAACGTTCTTTGGAAAAAACATACTTCTAAAACATTTAATCCTTCCCAGTTGGACTATCAGGACGTTATGTGGATCATACTTCTAAAACATTTAATCCTTCCCAGTTGGACTATCAGGACGTTATGTGGATCATCGATGTTTGCCAAAAAAAGTTTGCACCTCATCCACGTAATGCTCCCACAAAGTGCACTCCAGCTTATGACCCCTACACGTGTGTTGCAGTAAGCACAACGTTAATACGCTTAGAATATTAACTAACAGAGCTGGACCAAAAAGTATCATTACAATAAATACTTGTTAGTACCTTAGGTCGTCAAGCTCCAAAACCACCATTTTTGTTTTCCTACCAGAAACCACACGATCACAAACTTCCCCAATTCCTGAGATTAAACCAATGACGTCTAAAAAAAAGCATAAATTAGTTTGAGGGAAAAAAAAATAAAGCACTGCTAAAAAAAATACAGAACAAATGCACTCGTCACAAAACCCTGAAAACACAAAACTATTAGCGCAATGAGTTTAAAGATAAGGAGATAGTCATGATACTGAATAAACCAATTAGTTCCAAAAAAATAAAAGGTAGGAAAGACTATGGGAAAAAGAAAACCAGCAAAGACTACGGTAAAATGGATAACAGTAAGGAAGAAACTATTACCGACTAAATAGGGGGAATCAGATGTTTCTTTTTCAACGATGTTATAATCAACAAAATCAAAATCACTTGCCCAAATATTAGAAACAACTATCGATTTCACATCAGTCCTCAAGTTGAAAGACAAACGATATTGATGCTTGGTTGGCCTGAACACATCGCTATTGAATCCAACTCCAAATTTTTTTATAAAATAGCACTCTCCTTCGTTGATTTTTTTTCCGCACCTGCAAGGTACCTTTGACAGTGGCGTGGATCCTACCACCCTATAAAAGAATGGTGCGAAGTTATGTCAACAATGTTATTTGAAAAGATCAAAACAAAGATGGAAGATATTTAAAACACAGAACACAACCTGTTCATCCAATAAAATCATTTCAAGATTGTCCTCCAAATTTTTACGCTGAAAGTTGGGAACTTTCCCAGCCCGAACCACCTTCACCTTAATCCTCCAGTCCTCCTTGGCAGGATTAACATCCTTCAGAAAATCATATTTTGAAAACATTATTTTTGTAAGAAGAAAAATCAGAGAAGCAATAACGGATGTTGAAGAAGAACCCGTATTAGGCAGCAGCAGCAGCAAAATAAAGAAAAGAGAATATCAGGGGAACGAAAAAAATGTTGAAGAAGAACGCGTCTAGGTAGCGGCAGCGGCAAAATGAAGAAGAGATAATCTAAGAGGAAGGAACAAATACGTAAATGGATTGTAATGGTTTTTGAAAATTTAGAAATGTATTTATTTACTTACTTAACAACCCTAAACCCTAAAGAAGGTCATCATTACGTGATTCAAAATTAATGAAACATTTTTTAAATTTCAAATTTTGAAATCTTGAAATTGTAAGAGCATTTAAAACTATTTATTGAGTTGTCTGCCACCAACACCCAGAAGCAATCCTGACCATTGTTTTAAAGTAACAAATCCTGTCCATTGATTTGCTTTTGAAAAATCATTTTATTTTTGAATTTTATTTATTCCGCGATTTACCATTTTAGGAAACTTTTTTTAAAATTATAGTGTGAACACACCACTCAGGTTGAACCACAGATTGACACGTCAGCAAGGTTTCCACAAAATGGAATTCCTTTATAATATAAGATGAGGCAGGTTATATTTACAAACTTTTTTGTTTACAAATTCTTACAAACTACACTATGTTCTCCCGGGAGAACACTGGTTACACTATGTTCTCCCGGGAGAACATAGTGTAATTTGTAAAAAATTTCAAAAAAAGTTTGTAAACATATTCATCCCCAAATAAAATACTGCAAAACCAACCAGTAAACAGTGACTTCAATTTTTTTCCTCAAAAAAAGGGAAAGAATCATTTTGTATTTCTACCAATTAGAGTTTAAGTAGAATTAATCAGTATTCTAACTTTCTGTTAGCTGGAGCTTACTGTAATTACTCTGCACCGTGCTGCATGTGATTATTTTTCTGATGTTATGTTATGGTTTGTTATGATTGGTTATAGTTTCTGCTAGACTTAGATGCTAACTCATTCCTGACTCAACTCTTGGTTCTTTAAAATAGAACCTGTTGTATCTCTTGTATCTTTCAATTCATTAATTCAGAGTCGGTTCAAGCCCATTCTGTTAGAATTGAATATCCACATAGATGTAAGAGACAACCATATTTATGTATCTACAAAAAACTTTTCTTTTCTATTCTTGCTTTCTTCCTCTTTCTCTTTTTCTCTTGATCTACACTTCATATAAACTATCAAAGGCTATCTATAAGCTATAAAACTGACCAACATAACTTCAAACATAACACCCTCATTATTTTATAACTGACTCATTACTTTATAACTGACATAACTAACTCATTAATATTCTAACTGACATAACTGACTCATTAATATTTTAACTGACTCTTAACCATTATTCATTCCTAAAAACAAAGCTTCTAAACTCATTTTTTTAGAACACACATGTCTATTTTGCTCGAATTTTGCTTAGGCCTCATTTTTGGGTTTGCAGCCTAACAAGTTTTTTTTTTCTTTTTTCTTTTGCCCTAATTTTTGCTTAGACCATTCATTTGGAATTTTGATCTAACGAGCTTTTTTTTTCTCTCTCTTTTTTTCTATATTTTTTTTTTCATTTTTTTCTTCTCTCATTTTTTTTTTGAAATTTCTTGCTATCATCAATATTGGTTGGTCTAGACAAATGTCTATAATGTTGACCACGGAGGGTGGTACTGCTTATAAGATGTGCGGGAGCATTTGCTACCAATCCTTGAGATGCTTTTCTGATACCTTCGCATCTTACTTCAAATGCATCGTTCCTCTGACAATTGTTTGGAGTTAAGTTGTGATGATTTAGTAGCGCAATCATCTTCTTGTGCTCATTTGATTGCATCTATTAGCTTATCAAATTCAAGGTTGATTTCATCAAGGGATCACACTAGAATCGATTTTTTTTTTTTGTACTGTGACAAAGTATTTGTAAGGTTTGAGATTTTTTTTCAAGAAGAAACTTAAAATGAAGACAATAAGGTAAAAGGCATGAGAAAGAACATGAAAGAAAATGCAAATACTCAATTCAGATAATGTCTCAAGAAAATAAACATAAGTTCAAAATAGTACAACTAAACAATAGCTTCGAAGCAATCACATTAGATATTGGATTGAACTTCCACATGATAATTCCAAGCTCTCATTCGTTGGATCAATTGTACTCTCTATGGATACTTTTCTAGCCTTAGCCAAAAGTTCAATCCTTTCTCCGGCAGCTATAAGGTCAGCAAAGTCATGGTATACAACACCAGCCATTAACTCAACATGGAGAGGCCCCAAAGTGCCGATGAAATAAGAACACATTTCTGATAATATCAATGGTGGTCAGACTTGTCCTGCGAGAGTCCTCCATCTTTGGGCATATTGCTTGAAAGTTTCCTCATTCTCGATTTGCAGGGCTCCTAACTATTCTCGAGTCGAAGCAATATCCAAGTTGAATCGATATTGATTCATGAACATGTCTGCCAAATCTTTCAAGCAAGATATTTTAGAATGATTTAGTTGAATATACCATTCTAGGGCTGGACCAGTCAAACTCTCATGGAAGAAGCCAAGAAGAAACTTCTCATCCTTGGACCATATTGCCATTTTGGTGCAATAGGTTTTCAAATGAAGAAGCGGATTGGTATTCCCGTTGTATTTGGCAAAATTCGGGACAACAAAGTCTTTAGGAACAACAACATCTTTTGGGGAGCATAACTCTTCTACCCCAAGAGATTCGTAAGCACATGTCCCTTGGATGGCTTTAATCTTTTTCTCAATCTTCTCTATCCAGACTTCGTCCTTCTTGTCTTTCTGAACTAAGACAGAATTAATCCCCAAGTTGAACCCTATCGATGCGTGAGTACGTGCCCCGGTCATTAGCAAATTGAGAAATTCTTGTATGCCCTTCATTGTTTCTTCCGTCTTATTCAATCTCTCTCTTATTTCTTCTACCTCTTTGAACATGTCTCTCCCCTCTTGATTTTTTTCCTCCATTATGATCCTAGATTTGATGTTGTGAACTTAGATTTGATTGGTATAGTCTTTCCTTGATCAAAGGATTGGCAAAAAATATTATTATTATCATTCTTTTTTTTATAAAGATGAAATAGAAAGAAATAATGAAAATGATATGCAATATGCAAGATGCAAATTTTCTTTCGTGTGTGATGAATGTGTAGGTGTTGTGTGTTCTTTGTTTTTTATTTTTGAAATATGAAAGTAATGCAATGCCTAGCATGTTTAATGAGTCAAAAATGAATATGCCTCTTTTGTGTATTAAATTGGTTAATATTGGATGGTCAATAGGTCATTCTATACAGTGGAATTAATTGTGCGAATTATTAATAGCTTTCATTTGGTGGTTGAATGACTCGTAAATTTTATGGTAAATTTAAATGAATTTTGAATCACCAAACCGTCACGGCTAAAATGAGCCAAAATAAAAAAATGGGGTTAACAAGCCGTCATGGTTAAATTACCCCTTGTTGAAAATCTTAATGTTTTAAGTTTCATTATCAAAAGGTTTTAGATAAATTTGGAATCACCGAGCTGTCACGGCTAAAATGAACCAAAAATTTATGAGATTAATAAAGCGTCATGCTTAAATTAATCTCCATAATTAATAGCGAACTAAACTTCTTTATTCTTTAATAATTTTAAATACAAACTACAATTGTTTGTTTGTTCCTTTATTATTGATAGTTAAAAATCATCAGACTGTGACAGTCGAAATGATTCTTCTAAAATATACAATCATATTTTATCAACAAATGGATATTTAAAATATACAATACAAAAAGATAAGAATATAATCTAAATGAATAGATACAATAAGCAACATATACAATATAGCTATTTTAATTTTTACGTTTTTGATCTTGTTTTATTTTTAGCTTTATTTTGTATATTTATTTTTTATTTTATTCTAATCACTTTTCTTATTCCTTCTCATCCTATTATTTATTTAATGATTTTGGCCCAACTAAAGAAACACGTAAACAAGGCTATAGTTACGAAACAAGGAAAGTCCATTTGACTTTTGGGTTTGGGTTATTAGACATATAAAGGGCCGACCCAGTTCAAATACCCACTTCGTGACTATAAAAATGAAAATAAAAAACACAAAAAACATAATCCCTAAAATAAAGAGAACTTCCACGGTGCCTCCTGCGCCTTTGCAAATAGAGATACTGTTCCCTAAGATGGTATCTATAAAATTTAAGAGATTAAAGCAACAAAGATGGAGATATGGAATCGGGCATAATATACCTCTCTCCTAGCTCATGCATTTAGCCAATGATGCAATGTTAGTTGCAGATGCAAGAGGGCTTTGCAGTGGTATTGTCACCGGCAGCTAGCAGAGTTAGTGGTGATGCGATGGTCGCGGCTTAGCTTGAAAGCATCGTGCACAGTGCGATGCGTGTGCTACGATCAAACTGATCTTTAGCTGCGGCGGTGGAGGCACAATGGAGGCTGTGAGGGTTGTTTCTGGCGACACAAGTTGGCGACTAACAACGATTGGCGGTGTTTGCGGGCAGAGGTAGTGGCAGACGATGTCCAGCGGTGCTTGCAAACAATGACCAACGGTGTGACTTCGGTTGGCAGTGACCAACACTTGAGTTTTTTTTGTTATTTCATTGCGAGGGAAATTGTGGGATCGATGGAGGGCGGACGCAGAGGATGGTGGAGTTGATTGTGGCTTTTTCCCCCCTTTTCTCTTTGATGGTTTTCCTCTCTTCTTTATAACCGGTGTCTCTGCCTTATGTGCTTGCTCTGAGCGTCTGAAGCTGTGCAACCTGCTGCACACTGCTATCTCTTTTTGTTTGAGCAAAGATTCCAATTTGACTATCTATTTTGAGGATGATCTCTGTGGCTTTTTTTCTGTTCTCATTGTTTGCTTAGTTCTATATGCAGCTTCAGCATTGAAGGTTTTTGTCTTACTACCTGGTAGCCTGATCTCTCACCCAACAAAAAGGACTTTGCCTCTAGACGTGTCATTGTCCTCCTCTGCTTTACGTGATGTTCCTTGCTGCTCTCTTTTTGTTTTTGTTTTACCTTCTTGTCTACTTACCTCAATATGTATTGTACGTTGTCATGTGAGAACTTGTCATCTAGTTAACTTAGTTTTCTTTTTGTTTTGTTTTTTGTTTTTTTTTCTTTAATAACAGTTAATTACAAATTATAAAAAGCAATATTTTCTCATTTGATTTTCCTTTTTTAAAGTCTTTTTTAATTTTTTTATTTTAAGAAAATAAAGTTTCATAATTTAGATTTTTTTATTTTTAAATATTTGGGACAAAATTGGGTGTTCACAGCTGCAAACCCAAAAGTGAGGCCTAAGCAAAATTCGAGCAAAATAAACATGTGTGTTCTAAAAAAACTTGGCTCGCAATTTCTTCAAGAAGATCCCGGGGCAAAATTTCATTGGGGCAAAATATGTGATGATGAATATAGCAACAAATACATTGGTTGAATCATCAAGTGGTCACACAGAATTAATTTGGTGAAAATTCAAGAACTAATACTGGGGCAAATTTATGTGTTTCTCTCATAATTTTTCTTCTATTACTCCCTTTCTCCTTCCATAATTCCTATAATGTTCTCTCCCTTACCTTGTAATTTCAACTTTCGTGTCAAATACATTCATTTTCTTTGTGTTAGGTCATCCATCAAAAATTTTCCTTTTCCACCTATGAATATTCATAAAATTTTGTGTCAAACAAATAAATTTATGTTCAAGAGTACTACTTAACATTTCTTTATGGTAGTAATCCTTCAGTTTTTGTGTTGGATCAAAAGAACTCAGGAAAAAAAGGAAAAAAGAAAAGAAAGCCCGTTAGGCTGAAAACCCAGAAAGGCGGCCTAAGCAAAAGTTAGGGCGTAAAAAAAAGAGGAAAAAAAAAATCAGTCTAGCTTGGTTACGTAATGGACAATTCACGTTCAAGTTTCAACTTATGGATGATGAGATAAAGCTTGTGGCCATCTTAGTCACTAAAACTGGGGGCAAATTTTGGATTTGCATGGGTCACTTGAGGACATCCTTAGTAAAAAAGAGAGAGAGAGAAGAAGAATGAGAAGAAAACAAAAGTAGAAAAATAAAGCAAAATTGGAGATGGCAGAAAAAAATGAGAAATGAGTGATGTGAAAGAAAAAGAGATAAATTGGGTCCAATGATTATGGTGTGAACAAAAACTTGATTGGTCAGAGATTTTCCGAGTGACCATTTCATGTGGATCTTTTCTTAAACAAAAACTTAATTGAGTTCAATAACTCCAAAGTTAATAAAAAAATTTACTTGAAATTTTTTTCATCATTCTTAGGCATTGTCCTTGTCATTCATTCTCAAGCATTGTGGACTATTGCATGTCAATCATCACATTTTAATTTTTAAGCTCATATACCATGCAATCATTTCTATTTAATTCCTAGGTTCATAGCCATTTCCATTCATGTCATTTACTTCTAGCTTAGAGGCTAATTACAACTTAGTTCTCTTGTCCAGGTGCCATTGAATTTACATTTCCTATCTATTTGTCAACCCATATCTAGTTGGTTACAAACATTTACTTTTATGTCCGTTTGTCAATCCATATCCAGTTGGTTGCAAGCCTTTGCTATTCAGTTGTTTGTAAACCCATATCCAGTTGGTTGTAAACATTTAATTTCCTATCCGTTTGTCAATCCATATCCAGTTGGTTGCAAGCCTTTGTTTTTCAGTCGTTTGTAAACCCAAACCTAGTTGGTTGCAAACATTTGATTTTCTATCCGTTTGGGAACCCATATCCAGTTGGTTACAGAAATCTCTTTATTTTCCTCTTGTCAACCCATATCTAGTTGGTTGAACCTTTGTTGTCCTCTTGTCAACCCATATCCAGTAGGTTGCAAAGGTCTCTTTATTTTTCTATTGCCAACCCATATCCAGTAGGTTGCAAAAGTCTCTCTATTTTCCTTATGTCAATACATATCGAGTTGGTTGCTTAAGTCCTTCTATTTTCCTTTTGTCAACCCATATCCAGTTGGTTGCATAAGTCTCTTTATTTTCCTCTTGTCAATCCATATCCAGTTGATTGCAGAAGTCTCTTTGTTTTCCTCTTTTCAACCCATATCAAGTTGGTGACAAAACTTTCCTTTTCTAGTTGTGAGTCCTTATCTAGTTGGTTCCATATTTCCTTTTTCATATCGGGAAGAATACAAACATTTAATCTTCCGGCTTCATGTCTTTTATTTTCGAGCTAAGAGGCTCACTGTATTTAATTTTTAGATAGCACCTCACTCGTAAATGCCTTCTGTTGTTCTTGGACAAAATTAGGATTCATGTCTTTATTGTTCCTTACAATAATAATATGTCAATTGTGATTTGTCATATTATTTAGTAAGAAACAAATAAAGAGGGGCAACTGTGAACACCCAATTTTGTCCCAAATATTTAAAAAAAAAATCTAAATTTTGAAACATTATTTTCTTAAAATAAAAAAAAATAAAAAATATTTTAAAAAAGGAAAATCAAATGAGAAAATATTGCTTTTTATAATTTGTAATTAACTGTTATTAAAGACAAAAAACAAAAAAGAAAACAAAAAGAAAACTAAGGTAACTAGATGACAAGTTCTCACATGACAACGTACAATACATATTGAGGTAAGTAGACAAGAGGGTAAAACAAAAACAAAAAGAGAGCAGCAAGGAACATCACGTAAAGAAGAGGAGGACAATGACACGTCTAGAGGCAAAGTCCTTTTTGTTGGGTGAGAGATCAGGCTACCAGGTAGTAAGACAAAAACCTTCAATGCTGAAGCTGCATATAGAACTAAGCAAACAATGAGAACAGAAAAAAAGCCATAAAGATCATCCTCAAAATAGATAGTCAAATTGGAATCTTTGCTCAAACAAAAAGAGATAGCAGTGTGCAGCAGGTTGCACAGCTTCAGACGCTCAGAGCAAGCACATAAGGCAGAGACACCAGTTATAAAGAAGAGAGGAAAACCATCAAAGAGAAAAGGGGGGAAAAAAGCCACAATCAACTCCACCATCCTCTGCCTCCGCCCTCCATCGATCCCACAATCTCCCTCGCAATGAAATAACAAAAAAAACTCAAGTGTTGGTCACTGCCAACCGAAGTCACACCGTCGGTCATTGTTTGCAAGCACCGCTGGACATCGTCTGCCACTACCTCTGCCCGCAAACACCGCCAATCGTTGTTAGTCACCAACTTATGTCGCCGGAAACAACCACCACAGCCTCCATTGTGCCTCCACCGCCGCAGCTAAAGATCAGTTTGATCGTAGCACACACATCGCACTGTGCACGATGCTTTCAAGCTAAGCTGCGACCATCACGTCACCACTAACTCCGCTAGCTTCCGGTGACAGTACCACTGCAAAGCCCTCTTGCATCTGCAACTGACATTGCATCATTGGCCAAATGCATGAGCTAGGAGAGAGGTATATTATGCCCGACTCCATATCTCCATCTTTGTTGCTTTAATCTCTTAAATTTTCTAGATACCATCTTAGGGAACAATATCTCTATTTGCAAAGGCGCATGAGGCACCGTGGAAGTTCTCTTTATTTTAGGGATTATGTTTTTTATTTTCATTTTTATATGTCTAATAACCCAAACCCAAAAGTCAAATGGACTTTCCTTGTTTCGTAACTATAGCCTTGTGTACGTGTTTCTTTAGTTGGGCCAAAATCATTAAATAAATAATAGGATGAGAATGAATAAGAAAAGTGATTAGAATAAAATAAAAAATGAATATACAAAATAAAGATAAAAATAAAACAAGATCAAAAATGTAAAAAGTAAAATAGCTATATTGTATATGTTGCTTATTGTATCTATTCATTTAGATTATATTCTTATCTTTTTGTATTGTATATTTTAAATATCCATTTGTTGATAAAATATGATTGTATATTTTAGAAGAATCATTTCGACTGTCACAGTCCGATGATTTTTAACTATCAATAATAAAGGAACAAACAAACAATTGTAGTTTGTATTTAAAATTATTAATTTAAAATAAAGAATAAAGAAGTTTAGTTCGCTATTAATTATGGAGATTAATTTAAGCGTGACGCTTTATTAATCTCATAAATTTTTGGTTCATTTTAGCCGTGGCAGCTCGGTGATTCCAAATTTATCTAAAACCTTTTGATAATGAAGCTTAAAACATTAAGATTTTCAATAAGGGGTAATTTAACCATGACGGCTTGTTAACCCCGTGTTTTTTATTTTGGCTCATTTTAGCCATGACGGCTTAGTGATTCAAAATTCATTTAAATTTACCATAAAATTTACAATAACAAAATAATAACATGAAATTTATTAAAAAGGGATTAGCTGAGTTGCGACAGCTTGTTAATCCTACAATTATCATTTCGGGTTATTTTAGCTGTGACAGTTTGATAATTCGAAACCATCAAATCCAAATTTCTCAAATGATTTTCTTTAAAATTACTTTCAAAAATAAAATCAATCAACATACAAATAATTCTTAAAAATGACGTAGCTTTGAATTCCTCACTGCACCTGAGGATACGTCGGAGCGGAACTCTTTTCGTCAAGATAAAATAAAGTTTAGTAAATTCTTTCTCTTCTTAATCATATTTATTTTACGGGATAAAACAAATAGTTTTTAAAAGTTATTAATAATTCGCACAATTAATTCAAGGTAACCGTTTTCAAACGGATGTGTCAGGGGTGCAGTGGGATTAAGTTTCCACCCTTCCCTGCGCATAATTAGACTCCCGAACCTTTGATCTATAATTTTAAAAACCAGTTTGCAATAAAAGGTTTTCCAATTTTTCCAAAGTAAATAAAATTGGTGGCGACTTCATTGTTTTTAAATTTTTAAATTTTGGGTCGTTACACTACCAATTAGAGTTTAAGTAGATTTAATCAGTATTCTAACTTTCTGTTAGCTGGATCTTACTGTAATTACTCTGCATCGTACTGCATGTGATTATTTTTCTGATGTTATGTCATGGTTTGTTATGATTGGTTATAGTTTCTGCTAGATGTAACATCCTCATCTCGAGCCGGTTCAATTAACATACATATGGTACAAACTGAAATAGCGGAAGACTTAACTTACGAAAATACGAGCTAACTTGTTCTTTTTCTTTAATCCTTTTTCACATGACATATCACATTGCATACTTCTTCTAATTTAATTCTTATTTGACGGAGACGAAAAATCGGACAGAGTAACCTCTGTAAATCGAACAACTGGGGATTTGCAATTCCCACTCTCAAGGTACCCTGATAGACAATTTATACAGTATATACTTTTATACATACCAGATATCATATAGAATCATATACCCATCCATGGGCGTATGCATAACTTGGCTCCATGCCACTATGTCTAACAACATGCAATCCAACACATAAACTGAATACTACATCATCATATCAACATGCTTGAATACTCAAATGTACATGCATCCAACTAAAAGACATGTACAAAACATATACAGGCCATATACAAAATAAAAGATCAGACGTCATGATCACCAAATGAATAGAACACTATACAACAGTACATGTTCTCAAAAAATAACATCTATAATAAATAGTAGCCTCCGGCTACCCAGAACTCCATATCCTCATACTAGTACCTCTAGCCACGGGTAGTGTCCTTGTCCCATGAGGGCTCTTCATTTAACTGTGTTCCTGGAATCATATCCCCAAACGAGGTTAGAGACGAATCTCTAGTAAGCTCCAGGTTTATAGAGAACTCTCCATACCCTGGGCTCACTTCCTGCATGACAGTCAGATACATAATATACAAAACATCATATATCATACAATATTGAACATGTCTCATATAACATATCATATAATCAAATATCATAACTAAACAAAGTATATACACAAATCTTATCAGAGACGTACACAGTCATTCCCAAGGGATGACCCCAAGCGAACATCAACGCACGTAACAAATATTATATACAAAAATCATCACAATAATCACATCAGAACAAAGCATATCATATTAGAGATGTACATAGTCATTCCCAAGGGATGACCCCAAGCATAAATCAACGTACATGTTCCCGAGGGAGGACCCCAAGCGGAACCAAAAACATATCAGAACAAAACGTGTTATATCAGAGATGTACACAATCATTCCCAAGGGATGACCCCAAACAGAAATCAACGTACGTAACAAATATCATTTATAAAATCATCATACATATCACATAAAACATGTCATATAATCAAATATCATAACTAAACAAAACATATACACATATCTTATCAGAGACGTACGCAGTCATTCCCAAGGGATAACCCCAAGCGGAAATCAACGCACGTAATAAATATCATTTACAAAAACCAACACATCACATCAGAACAAAACATATCATATTAAAAATGTACGTAGTCATTCCCAAGGGAGGACCCCAAGAAGAAGTCAACGCACGTGTTCCCAAGTGAGGACCCCTGACACGAGCTGTCGAACTCGCGCAAATTAAAAATTAATTTTAATTAGGGTTCAAAAATTTGCAGTAAAGTGGAAACCCTAAGTCGTCTCTCAAGGAAATTGAATTGGTAAAAATCGCTTATGAAAACAGAAAATAAAAGGGGGGTTTTGGATTTCGGTTGAATAAAAGACAGAATATAAAAACTGGGATTAAAACTTCGTAACTAAAATTAACCAACCTAGGGTTAGGGTTCCATGGACGTCCTTCATTGGATAAAAAATTGCCAAATTCACGGTTGATCTCAATTGAATCAGAATCCTTATTTTCAATTGAGAACAATCGGATCATCAAATCTGATGATTATTCCTTTTCCATGATCGCAATCGCGACCCTCAGATCGAATATCCACAATCGCACGATATCGATCTGAGATAGGAAAAGAAACAAATCTGGTTAAAGAATTAGAAAAATTACCAAATTCACGATTAATCTCAATTGAATCAGAATCCTTATTTCCAATTGAGGTTAATCGGATCATCAAATCTGATGATCATTCTTCACCCATAATCGCAATCGCGAACCTCAGATCGAATATCCACAATCGCACAATACTGATCTGAGTTAGGGTAAATAAATAAATCTGGTTAGAGATTGATCGCAGATCCTCTAAACAGATCCATGGAATCCCTTCCCCTTTGGTTGATTAAAAGGGGGTTTAGCCTAGCATGGCTAGGATAAACATGATTACAAATTAGATTGCATAAAAGAAAAAGAAAAAGAAGAAGAAGAAGAAGAACGCGAAGAACGCGAAGAACACTTCAGAGAAAAAGTCTTGATCCCCAATTCTGAAAATTACATCATAATCCAAATGTTTTCCTTCCCTTGTGCTTCATATGCACCTAGGTTAGAAATCAATGTGGGCTGGGCTTAATTCAGATCGGCCCGGCCCATTCGTCTAAAATACAAAATAAAATAATAAAATAAAACTTAATTACATGTCTAAAACTTCAGCAAAACATGGTCTTCTTGGCGTTAGAAATCGATCAGCTTCCAGTCCGAATTGGGCTTCGAGCTCTGCATAAGAATTGTAGCCCTCTGTGTTATCTGAAAAACCCAACAAGAACGGAGTCAATCCGACAACTGTGGACCGAGATATGGCCAAAATACAGAAGTAGCATAAAGCTGAAAAATTCTGACAAAAATAAATTAAACCCAATCAAACACTAAAAAATGTAAATTAACTCAAAACATCATTATTTTATTCAAATAAATCCTAAAAATACTAATCAAGAGCAACAAATAAGTGCAATAAAATATGAGTCATCAAATTCCCCCACACTTATCTTTTTGCACTCCTGGACAAAAACTAGAATAGAAAAAGAAAACAAAGAAATAAGAAAAGAGTGAAGATCAACCTATCCTTCCTAATAATTAGCAACTATACAAAAGATAACAAAAATCACAAGTCTTGAACAGATAAAATAATCAAGACAAAAATTCTTTATTCTCAAATCACAAGACCTGTCAATTTCAACTGCAACTGCTAACTACACAAAAATGGTTCCTCACAGGATGCTCTCAATTTTCTCTCAAGTGTATCAGTTAATTCAGTATATCACTCAAATCAACTCAAGAAAATCATCCTAGCATAGGCTTGCTCAAGTTCTACTTCTCCACTGCAAATAACACATGCATGCACAAATCAAGAGGGCTTTATGCAGGGTTGTAATGGGGCTGAGGTAAAGGTATGGATGAATATGGAAGAGAAGGCTAAACACCCCAGAAATTTACAAAGAGAAAAAGTTAAGAACTAAACTAAGAACATAAAAACAAAGATACTGAAAAGATAGAAATAAACAATTTTTTTTTCTTTTTTTTTTTTTTTTTTGTTTTTTTGTTTTTTTTTTGTTTTTTTGTTTTTTTGTTTTTTTTTGTTTTTTGTTTTTTGTTTTTTTGTGTGTATGTGTAAAACCACATAGCAGAAATGAATCAGATGGTCAACCCCCACACTTAAACTTTTGTCCGTCTCAGGCAAACCCCCACACTTAAACATAACATCACAATCAAACCAATGCTCAGTAAATCTCCAGGGTAGGGAATCAATTGGTTTTTCACTTAGGCTTGTAATGCGGCTGAAGAAATAAAGGGTAGAAAGGCTCAAAGGGGTTCACCAAGGGATAATAATATAAGGGATGGCTATCTGGCTAAAGTGGGTAAAGAAAGAAAAAATGCCTCAATCATATTCATGCATGCAAGTGAAAAGTGCAGTTTCAAAAAGAACAAGAGCAAGTTCTAGAGGACAACAATCAAGAGTAAAATCACACAAGAAAGAAAGACTGGCCTACATATGAAGACCATGTCTACAGGCTCAAAAACCTCACAAGGGTATACCAAATCATGCAATCAGCAGCACAGTATCAAACAGCAAGTAATGCAATCCAAGAATCAAGAACCAAGCCCAAACAGAAATTTCTATCAAGCCCTGTGATTCAAGTATAATCCATGTATAACTCACTAATCATAGGAGAACAAGAAAATTAATCAACTCTTTTTTTTTTTTTTTTTTTTTTTTTTTTTTTTTAATTGAAATCCAAACATGAAAAACAAAGCTAAGAAAGGAAGTGAACTCCCTGTCCTCCTTAAGGAGGGTAAACAGCATCAAACAACCGAAGCTCTGCATCCATCTGTGTCTCTACAAGCTGCTGCTGCTGTACGCCTTCATAAAAGGGCTTCAGACGATGCCCATTCACAGTGAAGGTGTTTCCAGTCTGCTTATCACTTAATTCAACTGCACCATAAGGAAAAATAGCAGTAATAATAAAGGGGCCATCCCATCTTGATCTGAGTTTACCAGGCATGAACTTAAGACGGGAATTGAATAACAGCACATTCTGGCCCACTGCAAAGTCCTTCCTCAGGATCTGCTTATCATGGAAAGCCTTTGTCTTTTCCTTGTATAGACGTGAGCTCTCATAGGCATCCAAACGAAGCTCCTCTAACTCTTGTAGCTGTAGTTTCCTTTCTCCCCCTGACTGGGTTAGGTCCATGTTACACTGCTTCACAGCCCAATATGCCCGATGCTCCAGCTCCACTGGTAGGTGGCATGCCTTACCATAAACAAGCCGGTAAGGGGACATCCCAATCGGAGTCTTATAGGCAGTCCTGTATGCCCACAAAGCATCTTCTAACTTCTTGCTCCAATCCTTTCTATTAGCATTGACAGTCTTCTGAAGGATTTGCTTAACTTCTCTGTTTGAAACTTCAGCTTGGCCATTGGTCTGTGGATGGTATGCTGTAGATACTTTGTGGAGGACTCCATATCTTTTCAGCAAGGAATCCATGCTCCTATTGCAAAAATGTGAGCCCTGATCACTGATAATGGCTCGAGGAATGCCAAACCTGCAGAAAATATGACAACGGACAAAATCTACAACAACAGCAGAATCATCAGTTCGGGTGGCTTTCGCCTCAACCCATTTAGAAACATAATCCACAGCTAAGAGTATGTAAGCAAAACCAAAGGAAACAGGAAAGGGACCCATAAAATCAATACCCCAAACATCAAAAACCTCACAGAAAAGTATAGGGTTTTGGGGCATCTCATTTCTACGGGAAATGCTACCTGCTCTCTGACAATTAGCACAAGACTTACAAAACTCATAAGCATCATGAAATAGAGAAGGCCAGAACAAACCAGAATCTAGAACCTTCCTTGCAGTTCTTTGTGGTCCAAAATGACCACCACAGGCAGATGCATGACAAAGATTCAAAACAGACAGAGTCTCACTGTCAGGCACACATCTTCTAATCACTTGGTCACTACAAAATCTCCACAAGTAGGGATCATCCCACACATAGTATTTAGATTCACTTTTCAGTTTCAAGGTCTGAGCCTTAGTGGAGTCAACAGGTAATGCACCAGCAACCAAGTAATTAACTATATCAGCAAACCAGGGGAACTTACCTTGCAGCTGTAAAAGCTGCTCATCAGGGAAATCATCCCCAATAGGTATCGGGTCAGATGGAAGAGAGGTGATGCGGCTCAGATGATCAGCAACTTGGTTTTCCGCTCCACTTCTATCCTTAATCTCAATATCAAACTCTTGGAGCAGCAACATCCAGCAGATGAGTCTAGGCTTAGCATCTGCTTTCTTTAAAAGAAATTTCAAAGCTGCATGGTCAGAGAAAACAATAACCTTGGTATCTAAAAGATACGACCGAAACTTATCAAGAGCAAACACTATAGCCAAGAGTTCTTTTTCAGTGGTGGTATAGTTGGATTGAGCAGAATCCAACGTCCTGGATGCATATGCAATGACATGTGGGGCCTTGTTGACCCGCTGAGCAAGAACAGCTCCAACAGCATAATTTGATGCATCGCACATCAACTCAAATGGAAGAGACCAATCAGGTGCTCGGATAACAGGAGCTACGGTTAGGCAGCGCTTCAGATGTTCAAAAGCTGCCTTGCATGCATCACCAAACTCAAAGTCAATGTCTTTCTGGAGAAGGTTGGACAGTGGAAGAGCAATCTTACTAAAATCTTGAATGAAGCGCCTGTAAAAACCTGCGTGGCCAAGAAAAGAACGAACTTCTCGCACAGAAGCAGGGTAAGGCAAAGCAGTAATAACATCAATTTTAGCAGGATCCACTTCAATACCCTTTTTAGAGACAACATGTCCTAAAACTATCCCTGACTCAACCATGAAATGACATTTTTCAAAATTCAACACAAGATTGGTTTGAATGCATTTGTTTAAAACTCTACCCAGATTATCCAAACATGCATCAAAAGAAGGGCCATAGACACTAAAATCATCCATAAAAACCTCCATGCAATCCTCTAACAACTCAGAAAATATGCTTACCATGCAACGTTGAAAAGTACCTGGTGCATTGCAAAGTCCAAAGGGCATCCTCCTGTAAGCATATGTGCCAAATGGGCATGTGAAGGTCGTCTTCTCCTGATCCTCAGGTGCAATGTGGATCTGGAAGTAGCCTGAGTATCCATCCAGAAAACAGTAGTGGGATTTACCAGCCAACCGCTCCAACATCTGATCAATAAATGGAAGAGGATAATGGTCTTTGCGGGTTGCCTGGTTGAGCCTACGATAGTCTATGCAGACTCTCCAACTGTTTTGAGCTCTTGTTGTAATTAGCTCATTTTTCTGGTTGGCAATCACAGTGACTCCCGACTTCTTAGGGACCACCTGAACAGGACTAACCCACTGGCTATCAGAGATGGGGTAAATCATCCCAGCTTGCAAGAGTTTTGTTACTTCCTTCTTCACCACATCTAGAATTAGTGGGTTCAAACGCCTTTGGGGCTGTCTCACTGGTTTAGCTCCTTCTTCAAGTAGAATACGGTGCATGCACGTGGAAGGACTAATGCCAATAATGTCAGCCATTGTCCACCCAATTGCCCTCTTATTTGCTTTCAGCAGGGTTAACAGTTTATCCTCCTGCTGAGGTAGAAGGTTCTTTGCCACAATGACTGGTAGCTGCTCATTCTCTTCAAGGAATGCATATTTCAAGTGGTCAGGCAGAACCTTCAACTCCAATTTCGGAGGCTGCTCAATGGATGGAAGAGGTGTGGTTGGTGGTGCAAATTCTGCAGAAAACAAGTCAGCAGCTATGCCTGTAAACAAATTCTCAGAAACAGAATTAGGATCATCACTAATATCAGCAGGCAATTCAGATAATGCAGATTCACACTTAGAATCAGATTCATCAATCAGTGCATCATTAAAACCAGAAAGATGTGATGTTATTTCAGCACAAACAATGCACTCTTGACTATCACCACAATCACAAAAATCAGAAGCATGAGTAGATGAAAAATCAGAAAAACCAGCAAGGAATTCAGCAGAAAAATCCTCAATAACTTCATCTATCACATCAATGCAGAAAACAGAATGCTCTTCTAAAGGATGTTTCATGGCATCAAATATATTAAAGTGCACAATGCTATCACCAAACTCCATGGAAAGAGTACCAGAATGAACATCTATCTTGGTCCTAGCTGTTCTCATGAAAGGCCTACCAAGTATGATTGGTGATCTATTAGTAGCAGTCTCACTCTCCATTTCTAAAATGTAGAAGTCAGCAGGAAAAATCAGATTATTAACCCTGACCAATACATCCTCAATCAAACCAGATGGGTGAATACTACTCCTATTAGCTAACGTAACCACAATACTAGTAGCACGCAAAGGACCAAGACCAAGAGACTTATAAACAGATGCAGGCATAACATTAATGGAAGCTCCTAAGTCTAGCATGCAATCATGAAAAACAGAATTGCCAATCACACAAGGAATAGTAAATGTCCCTGGATCTTGACACTTTTTAGGCATAGGCTGGATGAGAGCTGATACATTCTGACTCAGGTTAACTTGCTCATCTCCTTTCAGTCTCCTCTTGTTGGTGCACAGCTCCTTTAAAAACTTGGCATATCTCAGAATCTGTTGTATTGCATCCAGAAGAGGGATGTTCACCTCAACTTTTCGGAAGGTGTCAAGTATCTCTTTATCTTGAGCCTTTGCTGATTGCTTCTTGGACTGAGTGGCTCTTTGAGGGAATGGCAGAGGGATATGGACATCAGATGTATCAGTGATCTGCTTCTTGGAACTAGTGTCACCTCCCTTAGATGACTCAACAGCAGCTTGGTTTGGCTCCTCCATTTGCTTTCCAGACCGCAGAGTAATAGCACTCACATTTCCGCTTCCTTTTGGATTTGGAACTGTTTGGGATGGAAGGGAGCTACCACTTGCTTGTTGATTCTGACTCATTGATGTTGCAAGTTGGCCAATCTGTGTTTGCAGATTCTGGATTAAAGACTCAGTCCTCTGCTGGAATTGCAGATTGTTAGTTGCCATCTGCTTCACTAAATCCTCCAAAGAAGGACCATTGCCACTAGCTTGCTGCTGCACTGGTGGCTGGTGCATTTGCTGCTGCTGCATTGGTGGCTGTTGCGTTTGTTGTTGAGGTGCAAATTGTTGAAAATTCTGCCTCTGTTGTGAAGGTACAAATTGCTGCCTCTGCTGGAATGGTGCACTCTGCTGATTCTGCTGGAATGGTGCATTTTGCTGATTCTGGCTCCATTGGAGATTTGGATGATTTTTCCAGCCAGGATTATATGTATTTGAGAAGGGATTGTTTTGCTGCTGCTGGTACTGTGACTTGGTAGGAAAAACTGCAGCAACAGACTGATCAACTGACTGATCAAATTGGAAACCGCTATCTTGGAAGGAAGGGCAAGCATCCGTGGGGTGAGAAGGATCACAGCAAATGCCACACAGGTTGCTTATTTGTTGAGCAGAAGGTTGTACAGTTTGTGTCACTGCCAACTGCCTCACCATTGATGTCAACTCATCAAGTCTGTTCTCCATTCTTTGATTATCTATGCTTGATGCTCCTGCTGCCGCCACTATTGAATTTTGTATTGGAGGAGCTTGCACTTGGAACACTGCACTGCTGTTTGCTCTAGTGCCAAATTGTTGAGCATTAGCAGCTATCTCAACAATCAACTCTTTTGCCTCATCAGGTGTTTTATTACTCAGGACTCCTCCACTAGCTGCATCTAAAAGGTTCCTATCCATAGGCAGCAACCCTTCATAGAAGTAAACAATCAGGAGATTGTCTGGGATCTGATGATGTGGACAGCTTGCACAAAGCCTTTTAAACCGCTCCCAATACTCATGCATGTTCTCCCCATTAGACTGCTTTATGCCACTGATATCTTTTCTAATTGTGGTGGCCCTAGATGATGGGAAGAATTTTTCCAGAAATAATCTGGACATGTCATTCCAGCTGACAATGGAGGAAGGTGGCAAGTAGTACAGCCAGTCCTTAGCTCCACTATCCAAAGAGAAAGGGAAGGCACGCAACTTGATTTGCTCCTCATCCACCCCTGGTGGCTTCATAGTGCTGCAGACTATATGAAATTCCTTTAGATGTTTGTGAGGATCCTCACCTGCAAGACCATGAAATTTTGGAAGCAAATGTATCAGTCCAGACTTAAGCTCAAAAGGTACAACAGGGTTAGCATAATGAATACACAGAGGCTGCTCATTATTAGCATCAGGTGCAGCCAATTGCTTAAGCGTCCTATTATCCATGGTCACAGAATCAAATAAATTACCAAAAGAGTAAACACTATGTAAAGGACTTAAACAAACAGACTCAACAGACTCAACAAACTCTAAGGTATGCTCAGGGACAACCCTACTATAAGTCAACCTACGAGCTCTACTAGCAGCATGCAATGATCTCTCTATCTCAGGGTCATATGCATATAAATCATCAACATTGGTGGTACTCCTAGTCATGCATCATAGGCAAAGGCATACAGCAGTAAAGTTAGTCACAAAACATACGACAGGACACAAGAATTTCCCGAAAATAGCAAACAGAAGCAAAAATAAATCTATGAAAAATACCAAATGACCTCAGAATGCTATGGGACCAACTCTCCTAAACTCTAATTGACCTTACGGACTCAAAAATCAAATATATTTTTTTAAAAAAAATAAAATAAAATAGTAAATGAACGCATTTGGCGAAACCAGGGCCTGATTCGTGGGGCATAGCCCCACGACTTTTGATAGGGATGATCGTTTCCTTCAGGTAACCAATTTTCAGATCGATCAAAGTAAGTCAAACAAATTCAGAAATACCCGACACGTCCTGAAACAACAAAGAAACAGCAAAGAAGGTTAGTAAACGACTGAATTTGGCAAAAATAAGGGTCACCTCACGCCCTTTTAGGGCGTGACTTATGCTCAGAAGGTCGAATTCTTTGGGGAAGAGAACTCCCGAAGCCAATCTCTCAAACAGAAGTTTTACCAATTTCCCCAAATTGCCCAAAACCGTAAACCGTAATGCAAATTTTTTTTTTTTTTTTTTTTTTTTTATTAATTTTTTTTTTTTTTACAAAAACAGAAACAGAAGAAGAAAAGAAAAAAAATAAAATAAAATAAAATAAAAGAGAATTAATGAGAAAATTAATTTTTTTTTCTTTTTTTTTAAACTGAATAAGAAACAAGAAGTATCACAAAAAAAAAATGATTTAGACCGATGCAATTTCCCCGGCAACGGCGCCAAATTTGGTTCCTTGATTTGTGCATGCACAGATCAATGGAATCCCTTCCCCTTTGGTTGATTAAAAGGGGGTTTAGCCTAGCATGGCTAGGATAAACATGATTACAAATTAGATTGCATAAAAGAAAAAGAAAAAGAAGAAGAAGATGAAGAACGCGAAGAACACTTCAGAGAAAAAGTCTTGATCCCCAATTCTGAAAATTACATCATAATCCAAATGTTTTCCTTCCCTTGTGCTTCATATGCACCTAGGTTAGAAATCAATGTGGGCTGGGCTTAATTCAGATCGGCCCGGCCCATTCGTCTAAAATACAAAATAAAATAATAAAATAAAACTTAATTACAATTCTAAAACTTCAGCAAAACATGGTCTTCTTGGCGTTAGAAATCGATCAGATTCCAGTCCGAATTGGGCTTCGAGCTCTTCATAAGAATTGTAGCCCTCTGTGTTATCTGAAAAACCCAATAAGAACGGAGTCAATCCGACAACTGTGGACCGAGATATGGCCAAAATACAGAAGTAGCGTAAAGCTGAAAAATTCTGACAAAAATAAATTAAACCCAATCAAACACTAAAAAATGTAAATTAACTCAAAACATCATTATTTTATTCAAATAAACCCTAAAAATA
Organism: Gastrolobium villosum; assembly: GCA_032173675.1. NCBI lineage: Eukaryota > Viridiplantae > Streptophyta > Magnoliopsida > Fabales > Fabaceae > Gastrolobium > Gastrolobium villosum. Next base: position 32,257 of record JAVKPL010009343.1, read on the forward strand.
CTAATCAAGAGCAACAAATAAGTGCAATAAAATATGAGTCATCAACCCCAAGCGGAACCAGAACATATCAGAGGCATACATCATCAATCTCAGGGAAACCCCAAGAAGACATTAGTGTACATAGGATCAATGGCCAAAGATCATCACATAACAGAGGTGTACACAATCAATCCCAAGGGAGGACCCTAAACGGAAATCAGTGCACATGTTTCCAAGGGTGGACCCCAAGCGGAACTCAACATATAACATATATATACACACTTAGTCCCAAGGGAGGACCCCAAGCGGACATCAGTGCATAAACAAATCAATAGCCAGATATCATTACAGAAATAACATCAAAACATATCAAAGTAAACACATTAAATCATATCATATCACATCATCATATAGCTCTATATGAATGCATCTATATCATATATCTCATACATATCATACAACCTGACCACAGTACGTACATTATGGCGGAACATAAAGTAGGAGCGAACCCCATAAACATAGAGCTTACCTCTCAAAGCTGTATAGATGACCTACCCAACAACCGAGTTACCAAGCCTCCTCAGATATAGGATCCTCAACAAGACTCTTAGGCGCACCTAGAATAGGGAATTCATACAATTATCAATAAAATGGTTCAAAGCCAAGTAGTTAACCAGACACACCATTTATTGATTTCATCTTTTACTTATCAAATATTTCTTAACTATTCATATACGTCACTATTCAAAAATACGGTATCTCAATTTTTCCAAATACATTTTCACCTTTAGAATCTTCATCTGAACACTTTTCTCAACATAAGCTAAGCCTCAATCAAGATCTAACATGCTCAATCAAACCAAAATTTCAAAATGAAAACTTAAATTCAATCTTCCTCAAAACTCAAAGAAAACCAGGATTTCTCAACATAAACTTACCTAGAACGAAGGGGAAGGCTTACTTCAAGCTCCCATGGCTTCAAGCTCCATCAAAATCCCCATTATCCATGAAATCCGAAATCTTAGAGGAGGAAGATCTCTCTATAGTGAAACCCACCCAGAAATACTGGTACTAATGGATTCCTCTTAAAATTTCTCACAAGTTTGGCTTTGGAACGGAGTGATTTGGAGGTCTCTAGCTCAAGTTATAAGCCTTGGAAGATTTGGTTTCAAAACCTTTCTTTCTCTCCTTCGCTCTCTGTCTCTGCCGAAAGGAAACACGAAATAAGAATGGGAATAGTGATTCCCTTGAGTCACTCATATCAGTTCATTATATCAGCGGGTATAAGCTCATCTATCTACTCACCTCCATTCATTACCTAACTTTACCCAATAGACTAGAATATTTTTCTAGTCATTTTTCCATTTTTACTTTCACTTTTCGGGTAACTTTATTTACTTGTACTTTTACCCCTTAACTATCATTTTAACTTTTTTTTCACCAAAGGTAACTTTATTTCTTTTATTTCTAATTATTCTTCAATATTAAGTCCACAATTACTAGTGAGGGTTATTATATTCACCCCACCTTTTAAGGATTTTGCCCACAAAATCAAACATAAGACTTAACACATACCTGACGTCAAACTCAGGATAACGCTCGAGAATATCATTCTCTCGCTCCCAAGTAGCATTCTCATAAGTCAAACATTCCCATTGTATCTTGACCATGGGAATAACCCTGTTCCTCAATACTTTCTCATCGCGAGCAAGAACTTTCAGTGGTCCCCCAACCATTTCAAATCTTAATTTACCTCAATATTGTCCTGCTGGACAATGTGGAACACATCAGATACATATCTACGAAGCTAACTCACGTGAAAAACATTATGCAAATTTGACAAACGGGAGGTAAGGCAAACTGATACGCCTCAGGTCTGACCCTCTTTATTATCTGGTAGGGCCTTATGAACCTAGGACTCAACTTCCTCACCCGGAGAGCACGCCCAACACCTGTAGTCGGACACAAACTAATAAACACATGATTCCCTTCATAAAATTCAAGGGATTTATGTTTCACAATCTCTTTTACATATAATTGAGCCAACTGCTCAGTAGAGAAACTCATCTTGACTGGAATGAGATGTGCAGACTTAATCAATCTGTCTACCACAACTCATATAAAATCAAAACCAGCCCGAGTTCTCGGCAATGCTACTACAAAATCCGTAGAAATAGTAACCCACTTGCATTCCGAAATATTCAAGGGATGTAGTAATCCATAGGGCTTCTCATTCTCAAACTTATATTCGTCATTTTATTTCTCTGAGCTCATTGAAGTTCACTTTTATTCCCTAAGGAACAATATTAACAATTCGCAGTTGGGTTTCTGCACCATTTTTAATCAAATGCACTGTGAATTTCTAATTGTGCACTTTTTGCACGCAAAATCATAAAACTTCTAAATTTATCATTTTTGGTCTAAACATGACTTGTTTAGCATATAATGGACTTCCATATACTTATTACATTAATCTTATTACTGATAAAATAATTTCACTGAAACATCAATGTATCAGTCTTTCTACTGATAATATAATTTACAATTTCATTGTATATCAGTCCTTACACTGATAATACAATTTACAATTTCTACTGACCAGGGAAACTACACTCTATGAATTACATAAGGAATCTCCTTGATACATGCCAAAAGCAAAACATAACATCATAACTAATACTATGGTTAACTATTCAAGGGCTTTCTCCAAGAATAGCTAACTGACATATCTCACATGTCTAGTGTGACTCCCAGGGTCAAGCCATAGGCAATCAACACAAACTGTAGTATGAAAATAACTCCCAGGGTTAAAGCCATAGGCAGTCAACATACCAAGGTCACTGGCCAGGATTCTCATAACATAAATCATCATTGCATCATCATAACATAAAAAATCATATAATATTTATATGACTATAAATGAATGCACATATACAACATATCAAAAAAAAATTCATAAACTGAGCAATATCTTTCTTCATACCAGACCACCAGAAATTTGGTTTCATGGCTTGATACATCTTGGTAGCAATAGGAGGGATAATGTACTTTACCTATAGGGCCCTCAGTTAACACCTCATCCACTATCTTACATTTCGGAACAATGATCCAATCTTATTATACTTAACACCGAGCTTATCAGTGAGTACAAAATCCTTTTCTTTCATAGATCGAACTCCTTCATCAATAATTAAGCCTTTTTAATCCACTCCATTAGCGAGTTCAGTACTACAGTAGAAGTCAACAAATACTGATTATCCTCTGAACTGACAGGAGTGTTGAAATCTCTAAACTTTTCAATCAAATCATACTCTGAAATCATCAAATTAGCCATACAGACCGCCTTCTTGCTTAAGGCATCGGCTACCACATTGCCTTTACCTGGGTGATATTACAATTCAAAATCATAATATTTTAGAAATTTAACCCATCGGCTTTGCCTCACATTCAACTTTTTCTAATCAAACAGATACTTTAAACTTTTGTGGTCACTGTAGACAACAAAATCGGCACCGTATAGAAAGTTTCGCTATATTTTCAATGCGAACACTATGCCCGCCAACTCAAGATCATGCGTTGGATAATTCTCTTCATGCAGCTTTAACTGCCGAGAAACATAATTAACCATCTGACGTTGCTGCATCAATACATAGCCTAATCCAAACTTAGAAACATCACTGTATATTTCAAATTTACCTACAGGATCGGGCAAAATTAATACCAGAGTGTTACTTAACTTCTTTTTTAATTCCTGAAAACTCACTTCACATTCTTTGGTCCACACAAATGGGTTCCCTTTACGGTTAACCGTGTTAAAGGTAGTACCATCAGTGAAAATCCCTCAATATAACACCTATTATATCCAGCCAAACCAAGAAAACTCCTGATCCCTGTAATATTTTTAGGACGTTCCCAATCTAACACTGCTTCAATCTTACTCGGGCCTACTGCCACTCCTTCAGATGAGATGACATGGCCTAGAAATTGTATCTCAAAAAGCCATAAATCACACTTGGATGACTTAGCATACAACTGATGCTCTTTCATAATCTGCAGAACAACTCTCAAATGCTCAGAATGCTCTTCTTTGCTCTTTGGATATATTAGTATGTCATCAATAAAGACAACCACAAACTGATTCAGATAGGCTTTAAAGATCTGATTCATATAACTCATAAAAACGGCCTTTGCATTTGTAAGCCCAAAAGGAATAACCACATAGATGATAAGAGACAACCATATTTGTGTATCTATAAAAATCTTTTCTTTTCTATTCTTGCTTTCTTGCTCTTTCTTTTTTTCTCTTGATCTACACTTCATACAAACTATCAAAGGCTATTTATAAGTTATAAAACTGACCAACATAACTCCACACATAACACCCTCATTACTTTATAATTGACTCATTACTTTATAACTGACATAACTAACTCATTAATATTCTAACTGACATAACTGACTCATTAATATTTTAACGGACTCTTAACCATCATTCTTTCCTAAAAACAAAACTTCTAAACCCATTAAATATAAAATGGACATTTAGAATTTATCCAAACAAAACTCCCCCATAAATTTTAAATTCTTCTTTTTTTCGCGCTGCTTCCATGTTGCATTCCTTTATTCAAATTTTTTTTTTGTCCGACGGTTCCTTCATTGGAGGAAGATAAAAAGTCTTGAATTTTTCTCCTTTGACCTCATCCTCCGATATACTTCCACATCCATTCTTACACGTATGATCATCACACAAGTCGTCATACTGATCAATATATGTATCACTATAACGCCCCATTAGTTTTACAACACCTATGCCATTTTTAATACTTTCAGATTCAACATGTGCTACATTAATAGCACATTGGGCCTCATCAACCACAGTAGCTCCATCACTCATTGAGGACCGTTGATTCCCATCATTAAGCAAATATCTCAACGCATCATTTTCTGATTCCGCCCCACGATCTTCTTCTGGTTTACGCTTTAGCCAAAATGATTCCGCCATAAAAGTAACTCTAGGCTCCTCATCGTCGGGTTCCCTATCCACAATCACACCT
>JAVKPL010009344.1:0-36892 GCA_032173675.1 Gastrolobium villosum
GAAGTTTGAAAGGATGCAACTTTCCAAAGTGCAAGCAAGTGCAGTTATCCTTGATTGTGAGTATTGTCATGAAGATCATGATACCAATACTTGTCCTACATTGATGTCCTCAGATTCTACTCAGCAATTTCAGGTAAATGGTATTTGGTATGATCAGCGCCCTAATCAAAATTTCTCCAGAAATCAAAATAATGCTGCTGGTGGTAATAATTACCAGAGGAAAAATTATCAAGGTACTGGTTTAGATATGACATCAGACAATTATCTAAAACCACCACCTATTCCAAAAAAAGAGCCTTCTGACCTGGAGCGTTTAGTCGGATCATTAGCACAAAGTACTAACACTTTAATGGAGGAAAGTAAGGCTAATCAAAGAAGTACCAACGCTTTCATTGAGGAGAGCAGAGCTGATTCCAGAAATACAAAAGCTTCAATCAAGAACCTGGAATATCAGATTGGTCAACTAGCCCAACAATTATCTGATAGAGCTCCAGGTACCTTTCCTGGTAACACTACCACTAACCCCAAGGAAGATTGTTTGGTAGTTACAACAGAAGTGGGAAAGTATCATCACCACCAAAACCTACTGAGAAGGAAAAGAAGATTGAACAAGAAGAAACCTGAAAGAAAAAGAAGAATCTCCTGAGGTATTGAAACCAACTGATGATGAAAAGGAGACAGCTACTCTTCCGAAAGAAAAATTTAACTCCAAACTACGCCAAATTCATGAAAGACCTCCTTTCCAGGAAGCAAAAGCTACAGGAATGCCAAACAGTTGCACTTAATGAGAAGTGCAGTGCTATTATTACTAGGAAGTTTCCTCCCAAACTTCGTGATCCTGGAAGCTTTAATATTGAAATTGAAATAGGAAACACAAAGATTGGCAAAGCTTTGTGTGATTTAGGGGCAAGTATTAATCTGATGCCCTTATCTGTTTGTAAAGCCTTAGGGATCACTGAATTGAAGCCTACTATGGTTTCTCTTCAGCTGGCTGATAGATCCTTGAGGAAACCAAGTGGAATAGTCGAAGATGTTCTGGTAAAAATTGACAAGTTCATCTTTCCGGCTGATTTCATTGTGCTTGATATGGAGGTTGAGAATGAAATGCCTCTCATATTGGGTAGACCTTTCCTGGCCACAGCCCGTGCAATGATTGATGTAGAACAGGGAAAGCTGGTGCTAAGGATGAATGAAGACACAATCACTGTCAATGTCTTTGATGCAATAAAAAGACCAGATGATGATAGTGATTGTTTTGAAATTAATGTCTTAGAGGAAGTGATGCATGAAGATGAAACTCCCTTGCAAGAATTCACTGTTGAATTGCAAGAAAGAGATCATATCCCTTTTGAGGAAGACATTAAAGTTGCTAATGAATTGCTCGAACAGAAGACTTCTGACAAGGAAATAGGTGCTCCTAAAGTTGATCTTAAGGAGTTACCTCCAGCCCTAAAGTATATGTTCCTGGGTGACAATGAAACATATCCAGTGATCATAAATAACAGTTTATCTGCTGATGATGAGAAGAAATTGAAAGAAGTTCTTTTAAAGCATAAGACTGCTTTAGGATGGTCCATGGCTGATCTTAAAGGTATAAGCCCTTCCTTCTGTACGCATAAAATTCTCATGGAGAATGATATCAAACCTGTAAGGCAGCCTCAAAGGAGATTGAACCCCATGATGAAAGAAGTGGTGAGAAAAGAAGTAGTTAAACTTCTTGATGCTGGAATGATTTATTCAATATCAGATACTGCATGGGTGAGTCCTGTACAAACTGTACCAAAGAAAGGAGGTGTTACTGTGGTAAAGAACGATAAGGATGAATTAATCTCTACCAGGACAATTACTGGATGGAGAATGTGTGTTGACTACAGACGGCTTAATGAAGCAACTAGGAAGGATCATTTTCCTCTCCCTTTTGTGGATCAAATGCTGGAAAGGTTAGCAGGTCATTCATATTATTGTTTCCTTGATGGGTACAGTGGTTATAATCAAATTGCAGTGACTCCAGAAGATCAAGAAAAGACAGCATTCACTTGTCCTTTTGGCGTTTTTGCCTATAGGAGAATGCCGTTTGGATTGTGCAATGCACCTGCTACTTTTCAAAGGTGCATGTTATCAATCTTCTCAGATATGGTAGAAAAATTCTTAGAAGTATTCATGGATGACTTTTCGGTATTTGGCTCTTGCTTTGATGATTGCTTAGGCAATTTATCTAAAGTACTAAAAAGATGTCAAGAGACAAATCTGGTCCTTAACTGGGAAAAATGTCATTTCATGGTCCAAGAAGGCATTGTGCTTGGACACAAAATTTCTAAGGAAGGTATAGAAGTTGATAGAGCAAAACTAATGCTCATTGAAAAACTACCTCCTCCAATTAATGTTAATGGAGTGAGGAGTTTCCTTGGTCATGCTGGCTTTTATAGAAGATTCATCAAAGACTTCTCAAAAATTGCCAAGCCACTAAGTCAACTTCTCATGAAAGATAATGAGTTCGTTTTTGACGATGCATGTCTCAAAGCCTTTAATTTATTAAAGGAAAAACTCACTACTGCTCCTGTCTTGGTTTCACCTGATTGGAGTATGCCATTTGAGTTGATGTGCGATGCTAGTGATCTAGCTATTGGTGCTGTTCTTGGCCAACGAAGAAACAAACTGTTGCACGTAATTTATTATGCTAGCAAAGTTCTGAATGAAGCACAGGTAAACTATGCAACAACAGAGAAGGAGATGCTCGCTGTGGTCTATGCACTTGATAAATTTAGACCGTATCTCCTTGGTGCCAAGACCATCATTTTTACTGATCACGCAGCAATAAAGTATTTGATCTCTAAACAAAATGCAAAACCACGGCTGTTAAGGTGGATGTTGTTATTTCAAGAGTTTGATTTAGAGATCAAAGACAAGTCAGGAATGGAAAATAAGGTTGCGGATCACTTATCCAGAATCCGAGAGAAGACCTTACAAGATGATCCTGCTTTAGAGATCAACGATTATTTTCCGGATGAACAAGTCCTTGCAATATCTGTGAAATTATCTGAAGAACCAATTTTTGCACTACATATGGAACCATGGTTTGCTGATTTTGTTAATTTTAAGGTCATCAAGAAAGTACCTCCTGATCTCACAAAGCAACAAGTGAAAAAGTTCTTACATGATGCCAGGAGGTATATATGGGATGATCCATTCCTGTATTTCCAATGTGCTGATGGAATCTTGAGAAGATGTGTATCAGAATTGGAAATCAAGGAAATTTTATGGCATTGTCACAATTCTGATTATGGTGGTCATTTTGGTGGAAATAGAACTGCACAAAAGGTATTGCAAAGTGGGTATTACTGGCCTACTCTTTTCAAAGATGCCAGAGAATATGTGGAAAAATGCGAAAGATGCCAAAAGACAGGGAACATTTCCCGGAAAGATGAAATGCCTCTAAACACTATTATGGAGGTGGAATTATTTGATTTATGGGGGATTGATTTCATGGGACCATTTCCATCTTCATATTCCAACCAGTACATTTTGGTAGCTGTGGATTACGTTTCTAAGTGGGTTGAGGCAACAGCTCTTCCTACTAATGATGCGAAGGTGGTTGTAAACTTCCTAAGAAAGAATATCTTTACCAGATTTGGAGTGCCAAGAGCAATCATAAGTGATGGAGGCTCTCATTTTTGCAATAAGCAGTTTGAAAATCTGTTAACAAAATATGGTGTCAAGCATAAGGTCGCTACACCTTATCATCCACAGACAAGTGGCCAAGTGGAAGTTTCCAATAGGGAACTGAAGCGAATCCTGGAAAAGACTGTCAGTATTTCCCTAAAGGATTGGTCAAAAAGACTGGATGATGCACTGTGGGCATACCGAACTGCATACAAAACTCCGATAGGAATGTCTCCCTATCAGCTTGTGTACGGGAAAGCTTGTCATTTACCAGTGGAGCTTGAACATAGAGCCTTTTGGGCTATTAAATTCCTAAACTTTGATGCCACAGCAGCTCTTGAGAAACGAAAGTTTCAACTATTAGAGCTTGATGAGTTTAGGAATTCAGCCTTTGAAAGCTCTAGGATTTATAAAGAAAAAGCGAAGAAGTATCATGATAGCAAACTTAAACACAAGGAGTTTGAACCTGGTCAGCAGGTATTGTTATATAATTCCCGATTGAAACTTTTTCCAGGGAAGTTGAAATCCAGGTGGACAGGACCTTTTGTGATTAAAAAGGTCTTTCCATATGGTACTGTGGAGATATCTTCCATGGAGGACGACAGACCCTTCAAGGTCAATGGCTCTAGATTGAAGTTCTTCCATGGAGGACCCGTAGTGAAACAAGTTGTGGCTTTGCGCCTTCATTCAATTGCAACTTAAATGAGGTAACCGTCAGGCTCGGGACGTTAAACACGCGCTAGTTGGGAGGCAACCCAACATTTTTATCCTTTTATTGTTTCTTGTTTTCATTTTTTTTAGATAACCAGAGAAAAATTAAAAAAATTGAATAAAAGAAGGAAGTGAAAATGCTCCAGAGAGTTTACGCTTGAAGCGTAGAACTCTGCGCTTCAAGCAGAGAAAAGAAACTTGGGACAGAGGGTCCACGCTCCAAGCGTGGAACCCTACGCTTGGAGCGTAGAAAAGAGGTTTGAAACAGAAGCTGGGCGCTTCAAGCGTGGGAATCCACGCTTGCAGCGCAAGAACCACACACAGGCAGTAGGTCCACGCTCCAAGCGTGGAACCCTACGCTTGAAGCGTGGAAAAGGAAGTTGAAGGGCCAAGGACAGCAAGTCTGCGCTCCAAGCGTGGGAACCCACGCTTGCAGCGCAGGAAATTCAAAAGGGGACAGTAGTCCCACGCTCCAGGCGTAGAACCCTACGCTTGAAGCGTGGGGATGGAATTTGAAAGGTCAACAGACAGTAGGTCCACGCTTCAAGCGTGGAACCCCACGCTTGCAGCGTGGACAAGGAATTTGGAACGTCAGAGGCAGTAGGTCCACGCTTCAAGCGTGGAATCCCACGCTTGCAGCGTGGACAGGGTTTTAAGTGCGCAACCCTAATCCCAAGCGCCGCGGCTCACCCCCTCCCCTTTTTCTTATATTTTCTTTCTTTTATTCCCCCCCCCTCCACCCATTTCCCCTCACCTTTTCCCATTCCCTCCTCACTCTTCTCCTTCATCTCCCTCTCCCTCCTTCCCTTTCCTTTCCCCATTCTCTCACGCCACCACACCACCACTTCACACCATCACACACCACCGCATCACTGCACCTCCACCCTTCCACTTCCCCTTTTCACCACCACCACCACACACCACCACTTTTTCACCACAACACCACCACACACCGCATACCGTCGCTGTTCACCGCCACTATCCACCGCCATCATCTCCACCATAGTCTTTCTTCTCCACTGTTCACGTGAGGATTAAATTTCTGCATAAGTTTCCGTCAAAATGGCTGGAGAAAAGGTACACATCCTTATTTCTTTTCTTTCATTGCGTGATGATGCTTGCACGTATAGGAGAGGTATGATTTCGATAGTCATAATGGATTGCATGTGGTATGTGTTTGTTCAGATTGGGATTGAATGCTGGTAAAATGATGTTGAACTTTTGCTGAAAATATGCGGTGCTATTTTTTTGTAAAGTTGCAATTTGTTCGATATTAATGCTGTGTTGGTCATAAAGTGTCTTGATACAAGTGTTGTTTGGCATGATTAATGGGGTTGGAATTATTTAGTTGAGGAGATGGTTGAATTTAAATCTGGGAATTGAGCTGAATGATAATATGAAATGAATCTGTCTGCTGATAATATTTGTTGTGCACATGTATTGGGAACTTTTCTGAGTTTCAGGAGAAAAGACTGAAAAAGAGCACAGAAGGGTCGTCTACTGCAAAAAGACCCCGCACAAATTTTGATCCCAGAAGATTTCTGTCCGCTGAAAAGCAGGACGTGTATGACACTAAACTGCTGAATAAAAATGTCATCAAGGAAAGGGGATTCGATTTGGGGAGTCTCCTACTTTTTGACAATATTTATTCGGTGGTTCAAAGGAGACACTGGAGGACATTGGTCACTTTTCCACAAGACAGTTCTGGGCGCATTCTCAGGGAATTTATTGCCAATGCTGATAAGAACATGGTCAATGCCACCCGAAAGAGTTGGGTGAGGGGGAAAGAAGTGCCATTTGATGCGGCGACAATTGAAGAATTCCTCCAGACTTCGTATGACCCTACGGCTGAGTGCGAGTTTGCCCGACTATTCAATCTGATGCAGCCGGTAGAAGGATATTATCGGGAAGAAATGCCCATCATAGCTGATGAAGTTCGGGAAAAGATCACCAGTCCATTCTCTGAATGGAAATTTAGGCCGGGTCTCACAAATGTACCCGAAAAATTTACTAGGCTCAGCCTTACTGGTGAGGCTATCAGCTGGCACACTTTTGTGAATGCAACCGTTATCCCTTCTACGAACAAAAGTGATGTTAATGTCGAGAGGGCTGTGCTATATTACGTGCTGATGGGGGATAAAAATCTGAATATTGCTGCCATTTTATCTGACAGGATTGTCCACATGATAACCCAGAGCAAGGAAAATAATCTATTGGCTCACAGCTCTTTAATCTCCCAGCTGTGTATTAAAGCTGGGGTTGAAATTCCTGCTAATGAGCCATTGGATGTAAAGGCTGAAAAGCCTATGACAAAGCCTGCCTTGGAAGGATATTACAAGGAATCTGAAAAACATGCAGCATGGCTTCTCAATAGCCAGGGAAATCCTATACCCCCTCCAGAGCCACAGGATCCACCAGTACCTCAGGCACCTCCAGCATCCCAGACATCAGCAGCATCCTCATCTGCTCGTCAGCCACTCTATGAGGACTCTCCGATCATACTCGAGATGCATGCCATGATGAAGGCCATGTGCTTGAAGATGGGGATTGATCCAGCCGATCCTCCTAGCTCTTTCCAGCAGTATACTATGGAGGAGTGATCATTGGCTGTTGTTACTTTTATTTATTTTCGGACATTGTTAAATTTTGTGTTTTGTTTTAAATGACCAATAGGATTTTGTTAGGGTCAAGTACTTTTTGGATATGAACATCTCAGGGTCTCTCTCACTGTTTTGCTGATATATTATTGTTAATGATGTGTGCTTTAATTGCGCAGCCGTTCTTATCGATTGAACTTAGTTATTGCTGGGGACAGCAATTTCTAAAATCTGGGAATGGTGGATGACCTTGCCCACCTGTTCTTGCACTTTAGCTGCAATTGTGGAACCACACTTCATTTCAGGGGAGATATTCGAACCAACTTACATTTTCAGTTGAAATATCTGTCTTAGCTTAAGCAATTTTAAAAATTCAGCAAAATTTTTTGAAATATGCCTGTATGTATGTTGTTTGGAATATGCCTATTGATAAATCTCAGATTTAGATGTTGCTTCCTTAAACAAATGATTGAATTCATCTTAGGAAGTACATTAAGCTTTGAAAGTTTTGGCATGATGTCACTTGGCATGAGTAGAGATTAGAATTGTTCGTCTGTCTGAAATTATGTGCTAAGATTGATGATATGCCTGATATCTCTGTGAATTCTAGTCTGAAATCATAGCCTTGAGGTTTGAGCCTAGACAGTAAAATTTTTTCTGAGAGGCCTCACTGTACTGACACTCTAGAACTTGGTTTGTTTCTCTACAAGGCATGCATTTTAACTGATATGATAAGGCAAATTGTTCTTAATAGCTCTGGCCATAAAGCTCACCTGTATAATTAATCTTCCATTGTTATCCCTTTGAGGTTTGAACCTATTCATTGGTGATTACCAATTGTTGCTTAACCTATCCATGATGAACTTACCCTAAGTGAGATTGAATACTGATTTTTCTCAAAAAGAGAGAAAATATCTAAGGTAAGCTCCACTACACTAAGCAGATTGGAAAGGAAAAAAAAAAAAAAAAAAAAGAGAGAAAGAAAAAGGAAAAAGAAAAACATGCGGATGAAGCAGTGTGAAGAAATTGGTCAAACATAGGAATTGACTTCCCGAAATTCTGTGGGCAAGTTAGTGGAGCAAAAATTGATAAGTTTTCAGTGTCAATCTCATAGCATTTGAAGCCACTCTCCATACAAAATTCCTACCTTAAGCCAGGCCAAATTAAACCCATTGAAAGTCCTTTGATCAGTAAATGCATGTGTTTGAATCCTTCAATTTTAAGGATATTGAGAATATGATCAAGCCTATGGTAGTGTTTCAGCTGTGATGGTTATGTATGTCTGACACCCTGAAAACACAAGAGTGAGAGTGATATAGTTTGTCTTGGTGAGGGATGTTCAGATTACATTCATGAAATTGCAGAGAATTGATGGCATCATCAGAATTCTTGCAGAATTCAGTCAGGCATGACATAATGGTTTCTTCAAGTGTTTGGTTGATATTGTGTTGAAACGCTGCTGTACGAAGTTCTAAGTTTGAATCAGTTTATTGCTGAGGACAGCAATGTTTAAATCTGGGAATTGTTTGATATGCTCCCAGCATATATACTTTTATAGATCAAAAACAGCAGAAAATCAGATCTAAAACTGTATATAAAAGTGTATATGTGGTGAAATTATTGAATAAAATTGTCAGACACTCTCTCACTCAAATTCTTCATGTTTTCAGGAGGAAAATAACAAATAAAGGAGTAAGGAGAAGAATCAGACAGAAGCCCCACGCTCCAAGCGTAGGAATCCACGCTTGAAGCGTGGGAGGGGACTTCAGAACAGTGAGTCCACGCTGCAAGCGTGGAACTCCACGCTTGGAGCGTGGAGAAAGCAAAAATGGCAGAAGTTCCACGCCTGGAGCGTGGATCCTGCGCTCCAAGCGTGGGATTGAGAGAGACAGCTGTCAGTTGCGAGGAAAGGAGGATTTTCAAGTTATAAAAAGGGCATAAAGCAACCCTAGGAGACACATCTGATATTCTACACATCTGAGATCATTCGGAGGCGGATGTTCGAGAGAGATCTCTTCTTCTACCTTTCTGTAGTTCTTTTAGTTTTTGTTTTTCAATTGAATTTTGGATTCTAGCCATGATAATGGTTGGCTAGAACCTCTTTTGCTGTAGTTAGGGTCACGAACCCTTGTGAACCCCTGATACAATGGATTGAGTTTTTATGAATATATTTATCTTTTGAATTTCGTTCTATTCTGTTCGTATTGTTATTGTTATTATTAGATCCGATCAATCTAGTAAGTAATAATAAATCTGAGGATTAGGGCCAACAAGAGGGATCTGAGGTCTTTAATCCGGAAAGGGGATAGAACGACGGTATGAACATGATCTAGACATAGACATGATTCATATTGTAGATGTTTCAATTATCGATCGTTATGCTTAATCTCATATAGGGCACCTCAAGGAATTAGGGTTCTATATGAGATTAAAGGGTTAATTCCTCAAGGGATTGAGAATTAACTATTGATACTTTTATCTGATAATTATCTAAGTTCACGATTTATATATTAATATTTAACTTAATCCAGAGTAAAAGGTGGGGATCATTGGTGAGTGCTCCCTACTACAGCGCTTTTCTCATATATTTAAACCCTTATTTCAATTCTTATTCAAAAAGAACCAAAAACAATTCTTTTTAATTTTACAAATCAAATTTTCACACAATCCTGACATTCGTGTCAAAACCCTTTTGAAATATTTAATCTTAAAAGAAAGAGTTTTAATTGATTTAAACACACTCTCTGTGGATACGAACTGTGATTTATCACTGTATTACTTGCTTGCTTAAGAAGGAAAAGTAAGTTCCCATCCTTAAAGGTTCTCAAATTGGAGAAGCACCAAAGTGTTTTGTTTTGAGATTTTTGTTATGATTTATAGGATGAAACAAATGGTTGTTTATATAATGCTATTTTGCATTCAGAAAAAAGGAAAATCAATCACATTACTTAAGAAAAAAACTATATATTTCTGATGCACTTAAGTCACATAAGTTATTATAATTTTATACGTTTCAGTTTTAATGTTTTTTATGAATTTTAATAATTGCAAACGTTTCAGTTTGAATGATTTTATGTTTAATTTATGGTTATTTCCGTTTTATATCAGTTTTTAAGACCATTGATGGTCTTTTATTGTCAATTACTTTTGTATTGCCCGATTAGAAGGCTTGTTAGAAGGACGTGAAAGGAGGACTTTTGATTGTTGAAGAATAATAATATAGCAGAGAACTTCTGTATTTTCCTGAAAGTCTATTTTCCCTATAATTTTGCATCAATTTCTCTAATGATGTTGAATGAACTTTGCACGAACTCTACACCATTATTACATGAAAAATATAATATATGAGATTTGATTGGTATTAAACATAATAAATTGTGTTAAGCTCACGCCAACACATGTTGCCACCAATTTTGTCCCTAGTTTCTATGATTTGGTAATTAATTATGATGTCAAATTTTTCACAGGAAATTGAATAAAAAATTTTACATTTAAAAATATTTTGGGGTCTAATTATTATTTTCTTTTTTTTTGGTGTTAATTTCTTCCTTTTTCGTAGGTGAAACAATGAAAATCAGCTTTAAAGTCTTGGTCACATGATTTATTAGAGGTATAGATGCACAAAATTTTGAAACACCAATTCCCAATATCGTTTAACATTATTTAAAAAAAAACACATACAAAAAGATCAATAGACAATTATATCAGATCGTTAACATGAGAAGAGAAGAGCATGTCACATTGTAAAATCATCTTCTATTATTCTAAAGGAATTCCAATTATTGGAAAGTTTTGCCATGTGTCACTCCCTCCTTGCATCTCAAATTTCTGTTCACACCGTACCCACTTAAAAACTTTTCTTCTTTGGCAAATTCGAATTATTAAATATTTTAAACATTTTAAAATACGAAAAAAAGGCCTTCGATTCATTAGACGTTGCCACATGAAGTGGGGAGACTTTATCACATTGTGCAAGGAATTAAGACGGATTAAAGGTTTCTGTCTCCCTTAAGCTGTAAACAGATAATGACATGCCAATAAACTCTATTTGATTTTTTTTTTTTTACTAATCTGTTGTGATTTCGTCTTTGTTGTGATGCCTCGTGCGCTTTTCATTTGGGAAAAAATATTCAGATGAGGAATGGTACGATGTTGTTCCTATGGATGCTTGTCACATTTTATTAGGTAAGGCCATGGCAATTTGATAGGAAAGCAAGACATGATGGTTTCAAAAATACTTACACCTTCAAAAGGATGGTCACCTTATTATACTAGCACCTTCAGATTGGAGAAAGGAAGCGAAGAATTATCTATTCTCCACGGCAGAAATTTTAGAACTGACAGAATGAGCAAATGTAATATCAGAAGAGTTGCCGCCTGGATTATCACCAGAAGACGATGCAGATTCGAGGGCGAATCTTTTCCTAGTGGGAGAGGATGATATACTTAAGTCACCATAAGTTATTATAATTGCAGACGTTTCAGTTTTTAGGCTTTTTATGAATTTTAATAATTGTAGACATTTCAATTTAAATGACTCTATGTTTTGTTTATGGTTATTTCCGTTTTGTATCAGTTTCTAAGACCATTTATGGTCCTTTATTGTCAATTACTTTCTGTATTTCCTGATTAAAAGGCTTGATTGTTGAAGAATAATAATATAGCAGAGAACTTCTGCATTTTCCTGAAAATTTATTTTTCCTATAATTTTGCATTTTCTTGAAAAGGCGTGAGTGACGTCATACTAAATCATGTGACCAAGTCCAATTTGCAACCTTTAACCATCAACATTTTATGTAAATAATTATTTTTAGTAAGAATTTACGTCGTTTGTATTTGAAATTTTACAAATTTGTATTTACAAAAATTAAAATCAGATTTAAGTTGTCTCCCTTTAAAAGATGTTAAATTCTTTTTCCACCAATATCAATTTCAAATTTCGAAATTTAAAAAAGGAGTGGGATATTAATGCACCTGTCTGCCACTAACTATTGCTGAACTCTTTTCTTTGGGTCTTTTGGTATTTTGATAAATATGGAAAAAAAACATTCAATGTTTTTCAAAATGAGGGTTAACAATTCCCATGTAGAAAATAGTGGAAATTTAATACAGTTGTCTCCCACTAAAAAATGTTAAATCTTTTTCTCACCTATATCAACTTTAAATTTTGAATTTTAAAAAAGAAATGAGATATTAATGCACCTGTCTGCCACTATTTAATGCTGAACTCTTTTCGCATTAACTATTTAGTTTAAATATTTTAAAAAGAATTAAATATCTATTTTAGAATTTTGAATTAAATAAATTATTTTTCATTCTTCTGTTTTAAAATTCTATATATCGTATGATTATTTTTCATTCATCTGTTTTAAAACTCTATATCTCGTATAATTATTTCTTATTTTCCATCTTATCATTATGAGCATTGGCAACTCCCATATTTATGAGGATTCCATTCATATATGCATTAACAATTTTCCATTTTTATTCATTGAATTGGCAACTCATTATTAAACGTAAAAGTGCAAACTTAAAAGTGCAAACTTAAAAGTGCTTTCTAAATAATTACAGAAATATCACAATCCCTATATGGTGTAAATGTGAGATTCTCATCCAAATCTCACTACACCAAAAGCGGGATTTAGCGGCGGTTTAAACCGCCACTAAAAAATTCAGTGGCCAATTAAAAACCGACTTAGGAAATGGCGACGTTAAAAAATTTAGCGACGGTTTGATGATCCGTCGGAATAACCGACACGAAATCCGAAACCGACGCTGAATGTCTTTAAACCGCCATCAATTACTGAAAAAATAAATAATTTTTTATTAATAGCGACGGTTTAGAACCGCCGCTAAATCATTTAATTCAATTTTTTTTTATATTTGTAATTAAATTTTTGTGGTGGTTTCAATAAATATAATTTTTTTTGGTAAAGATAAATATATTAAATAGCCACTAAATTGTAGAATTCATTTAAATTATATAATTTGACTCAAACTCTTGCAATGATTTCATAGATCATAAATACATTCTACAATCAAACTTGTCATTTTAATATTAAAATATAAAAAAAAATACAAGGCTAAAATCAATTTAGAAAGTCTAACATTAAAAATTAATAGATCTAAATATATGACAAAAACAAAGTACATAAATCTTTTACAAATTAATCATTAAAATAATCACAATGTCAGTACAATTACAAATGTTTAAACATAAATAATCTCCTACAGCTGATGAGTTGCAGAATTTGAAGAAGGTTGAGCACGAGAATATTACTCTGCTACCTGCATTAAAATTAAAAAATAATATTTTTAGCACAAATAAAAAAAAAATTAAATACTTACAAAAGAAATTTCAATAATACACAACGAAAATATAGCTTTAGATTATCTAATTTAATTCCCTAAATATTAAATGATGCTATTATAATATTCTATTCTTTATGTTTTTATTATTATTATTTTTTATCTATAGAAGTTTTCAACATAACCTTGCCTATGTCATGCTTTTTTACTAAACTTTAAATAGCTGGTCCGAAAGCCAACTAAATGAGGGTTGTATCAAACAATCCACAGCCAACATAAAACTATGTTGAATCTTTTTTGACATGGATCAACAATAATTGTGCTAATGCTAGTCTGTAACCTAAGTAATGTTGTACATTGCAGTTTGAGTACAACATTAAATGAGCAACAAGTGCTACATCAGCACCCAAATATTCATGACTATTCATTCCAGTTTGAGTACAACATTAATTCTCTCTTGTTTTGTAAATAAAAATAAGTGAATAGTTATTCAGATGGGTCCATGTCAAGACAATCAATAATAGATAAATTAAGGTGCCAAGTATCGCATAATGTACAATAAAAATTTTCAGTCTCCAACCTAAGAAAACGTACAACACAAATGTCCAACAATAAAAGCCTTGTGTGGCTTCTATGTACCCAAAAAAAAAAAAAAATGCCTCATGTGGCCTATATGCCTGAAGCATATCATTTTTTTTTTATTAAAACAAGAAATTCTCTTTGTAGAAATAATATGCCCTTTCCTAGAATCTTATACAACTTATTTTAAAGTTCAATGGCTTGGAGTAGATACAAAACAGATTCTCAAACCATGACAGGGAACATATATAGCATCTATAAATGTCGTTAGGTATTAGCAGCCAGCATAGATTCTTTTATAAATTTTGGTAAAAAAGAATTTACTAATTAAAAAAAATACAGAAAAAGAGAAAGGGAAACCTCCTAACAGTGCAGCAAAAAAAAAAGATATGCATCCGCATGAGAATTTCTCAATTCCTCTACAGAGTCATCAAAGAAACAACTCCCCCTTCTAAATAGTTTACAAGCAAAAACCCAAGTCAAGAAAGCAATTTTATCAATCTAAATGCAATGACTTAATTAAATATAATGTATTAGCAAACTCTTCTCTTCCAAGGTACTAATTGCTACCTGTCTTGAATTATTACATAATGTACACCATTTTAGACATACCTTTCTCCAAATCCAGCGACTGAAAAAAAATGGAGCTATTTAATCCTTTCTCTACTAAATATGATGACAAGTTAAGCAAAAGAAATCATGTCTGTGGAAGATTTTAAAATGATATGCAAAAGACTCTATCGCCTACTAATGAAACTTAAACTTTAATTGGATAAGTAAGATATCAGACAAATAAATAAACACTGGTTCATGAAAAAAAAATTACATTAAGATAGAATATCCTTTGGCAAATTATAGAATTTTGTGATTTAAACGGTAACACGCAGCCTTTCATTAAGATAGAAGGTTAGATATGCCAAAAGGCCAAGTTAAGAAGTTAACAACCTTTCATTAACAGGTTGTGATTTATAAATAATTTCCCAGATGTCTCATTCCCATAACAGCATTCCAATTTAAACTTTCAAAATTATTATAAAATTATTATCTATATATGGGTATGCTAACCTTTTCATACCCATATAGTGCGGATAGTACCGCTCTTTCAAAATTTCAGTTAACTCTTTTTCTTTAGCTTCAAAATGGACTGTTACATCATCATGTGTAGTGGATGACCGCAGGTAGAGGAATAATTCACTCTGAAATGCCAGCAGAAGCAAGCAACAAGGGATTGCAGCTTTGGATCAATTTATCATCCAATGACAAAATGTAATATAGATATCTTATCCCATTAACCAAAGATTTTCTAATTGCTGTGTTTGATGACTATTTGACATTTTATTTTTAGCAACAAGGGTTTATTTTTAGTATTTTAAAAATTTTAAAAAAGAAAACAATTGAATCAGCGTTTTAAAATATTTTAAATCAACGGCTTTAACACCAACCGCCTCCAGCAAACCGCCCTTGGATACCAAATTTCCTGTAGTGGCAACCTTCTTAGAATTATTATCATGAATCCTCCTAAGAGACCCATAACTGTAGACCCTGTACATAGCCTAGAGCAGACAAAGTGCCCAACATTACCTGAGTAAAGTGAACTCAACAGTTTAAACGGATAATATCCCTGTACAATATACTATATAATTACTATAGCAATTCAGTTAACAAATTCTAACGAATGTTCACAAGCTGAAAAAATATTTCTACTGAATTTACCTAAGAAGCTGAAGTGAGGTCTCATCTCGTAATAATAGATTGTAATCTATATTTCAAGCCAACTAATTACTAAATGCCGACTAGCGAATTGATAAAAAATATTCTAACGAATGTTCCTCCAGTTCCTAGGCCAGTTACTGGTAATAAGAAAGCATACCACATTATGAACTTTTGCAAATTGATAAAGCTTGGTATCCTAGGCCATTCAATTCCATGAAAGGACACGGCTTTTCATGATTGCGAACTATAGTGGAACCAAATTATAACACCTCAAATATTTAAATGTGTATTTTAATGATATATTGTGAAAGGAAAATTGATGGATTAGTGAAAATCCAAGCATTATGGCCAAAAGGGGCAAAAAGGGCAAAATTGTAATTTGCCAACCGTGTGTAGGAGGCTTAAATATTGAGTTAGAGATTTCAAATGACAAAAGTAAGGTTGGAAATGGAATCAGGGCGAAAAATTGAGTAAATAGGCAAATTTGAGAAAAATCGATGAATAGTGATTTTAAGTGTTAAAATACTGAGTTGTGAGTGTACCGATAGGTGTGAAATTTTTATCATAATTTTGGAGAAAGAAAAATATGTTATGGACTGGAAAAATATTTAGATTAAGGATTTATGATCAGAAATTTTATCGGAATAAAAGTTAGATCGCGTGTGGGACCCGTGTGACCGAAGTCACTTGGCCCCACCTCCTTTTTCTTCCTTCTTCTTTCTCTTTTTCTCCTCCCTCCTCGCGCGCTCACAGTGAAGAAAGAAGCCATTTTCACCATTTTCTTCCCATTTCACCATTTCTTCGTTTCTCCACCGAATCGCTTGATTTTGGTGTTGAAATCTATCGTAAACAACCTTCCAAAGCCATTGGTAGCACTTAGAAGCCTTGAATCCATCTCTTTGGCCGCGTTTCAAGCAAAATCAGATCCGACCCATGTATGATTTTTGAGATTTCTTGGAGTTTTGAGCTTCAAATGGTTTAGTGAAGCCTTGGTGTTGATCATACTACACATTGTAAGTATATTTGTGGTCTTTTGATAGTTGAATTCTTAGATCTATGAATATGTGTTCAAACCTTTGATTTTAGATGTGTGATGATAGAGAGCCCAAATGCAAAAATGCTATTAGATGAAAAGGCCTTAGAATCATGTTTGTAAGCTAGAAATGCTATGTTAAATTTTGGTGAAAAATCTAGGTTTTTAACTTAGAGAATTTTGAGGAATTTTGATGAAAAATGAGTTTTGTGTAATTGGGATTTGATGATTGTTGTAGGGTGCCTCACACGGTTGGAATTGTGAAAAGTTGATTTGGAGCATACGTTTGGAACGGTGTTGCTCGTGTTAAGGTAAACTCTTGGAACTTGGGTTTAATCCCTAGTGAGCTCCACCACACCTAGAGGAAGGTTGTGGTTGGATTATGTAGTGATGACATGATGTGTTTGTGTGCTTGTATGCATATTGCTTGTATTGTGTGAAATTGTGTGGTCACTGATCAGTTGACAAGTGGAGTTTGGTCATCCGCTGGATTCATCCTTGTGAGAATGCCAGTCGGGTATTGCCGTGGAGTCGACTCTGGGAGCGGCGCCAGGATGATCCAAACGTGGGACGTCCGCCGGATAGGGCTCATGAGGAGTTCCGGTTGGGTATTGCCATGGAGTCTTCTCAACCATGGGAGAGGCGCCAGGACTGTCTCGGGAGTTATATGATGGAGTCCTTGAACATGAATCCATGAGTGGATGTTCTTGGGTGTCTCCAGGAGGATGGTGATATTGTTTTACTTGCATGCCATATTATGTCATTTTGATACATTTTAGTGAGCCATGGAGTGGAGAGAGCCTCTAGCTCCATTGGTTTACTGAGATATATCCGTATATCTCACCCCGTGTTTGGGGGACCACATTTCAGGTCACTATGAGCCGGGAGGAGCTTCGGGCAAGAAGCCCGTATAGTGGACGTTGGTTTGGCATGCGGTGCATTTGGATTGCATGGCTTTTTGGAGGAGTTATGGAGTGCACATAGCATACCTTTAGTATTTTGAGACTTAGGTCATGAACATATTGCATGATGTCATTTTCCATGCTTTTGTTAGTGTTCATGGTCATATGCTAAGTCTTGATTATGTTTTATTATTCATGGCATGGATAACTGTATATTTTGAGTGAGCATGGGACTTGTCCATTGCCACATTCATAGCCTTGAAGTCTTGATGTGTAATGATGTAAAAATGGTCCATATGTACATGTAAATGGCCATTATTTGAGAATGATGTAATTGATGTTAAACTTAAGGAAAATGCATGATGGAAGGGCCTAGAGCCAACATTAGGACATGATTATGTGTTATGTGGAGTACCAAGGGGTTAGGGATGGATTACATACCCTTTTTGGGGCTCAAAACAGCAGTAATCTGTCATTTTGCTGCATAGTAATCGATTACCCAAGCATGGTAATCGATTACCATGCAACAGGGGATGAAAAATTAGCTACTGTCTGCACTGGTAATCGATTACTGGCCTTTGGTAATCGATTACCATGTGTGGTAATCGATTACCCAGAGTTGGTAATCGATTACCAGAACAGAGGATTCAGAAAATTGGCTACTGCCTCATTTTTGACAGGTGGTAATCGATTACCACCCACTGGTAATCGATTACCACAGTGTAATTTTTGAAAATTCAGTTTTTTCTAGACTAAAAGAAAGGGGTATAACTTGATGGGTAGAACTCCAAATGATACGTGGTTTGAAACCACTCGTAGACAACGTAAAGGACTACCACTTGGTAAAAGATGAGAGTAAGATGGTGAGTTTAAATGAATTGAATAAAAGGGAAGATTTATGATGTTATAAAGTGTATGATTCCGCAAATGGCATTTATAATTATAGTGTGGTTTTAATTGATTACGGAAAAAGTATTTACGGAAAAGAAAAGGAATATGTTAAAAGAAAAATTTGCCCGTAATTTAATTAACCTAATCGCTGTGATTGTAACTGCGCTTAATATCATAATCAATGTTAACAATACCGGTGTACAACGGGCTGTTACATTTTATGGTATCAGAGCAGTTTTGTTTAGGGAACTCTGATTGTTTGTGTGTTGTATCTTGTGTGTCATAGCTATCTGTGAACTATTTATGATTAATGTATATGTGATTCCTCAGTGTGGGTCTGATCAGCTCATTCCTTTGTGTTACATGTACAGATATCATGAGTAGGGCACGAGGTCGCCGTGGGGCACGTGGTGCAGGTCCTTTGCCACCGGATCCGGTCACTGCAGCACTGAATGCTCTGCAGGCGGAAACGGCTGCAAACAGAAATATGACTGAGAACCTGATGAAAGCAAATCAGGATATGATGCAGGCCTTTATGGCTGAGTTGAGGGCGGATAGAGGTCGTCCTAGGAGGGAAGATACACCTCCGCATACGGCTACGGTGACTCCTACACCGACGCCATCTGTTACTCCTCAACAGGGGGAGAGTGGGGCTAGTCACCACACTGGTGAGGCTAGTCGTCATACTACTACGGATCCTAGTTATGTTCCTGATCCGTCATCTGTTGCCCAATCTACTGGGGCTGCTGGGCAGGTGCTTGATAATGCTGACGATGAGCGTAGGCTCATATCTTTTAGGAAACATAAGCCACCCGCATTTATGGGGTCAAGGGACCCAAAGGAGGTTACTGCTTGGTTGAGGGGCATGGATAAGATTTTTCAGGTTATGAGATGCCAAGATCCTCAGAAGTTATTGTATTCTGTTTATATGCTGGAGGGTGATGCCCAGGAGTGGTGGGACAATGTGTCTCGCCCGTTTGTTATTCAGGGTGAGGTCCTTACTTGGACTATGTTTGAAGGATTATTTCATGAAGAATATTTTCCCCGCGATGTTCGGGAGGCAAAGCAAGGTGAATTCGATAAGTTGGTACAGGGAGTGATGACTGTTGATGCCTATGTGGCGAAATTTAATGAGCTTGTGAAGTTTGCTAATTATGGAGGTACTCTACCTACTCCGGAATTCCTGTCAGCTAAATTTCAAAGAGGGCTGAGTGAGAAGATTGCTAAGAGGATGTCAAATACCGCAGTGAGAAACTTTGCTGATTTGGTGACCCAGTGCAAAAGGGTCGAGACTGTTTATGGGAGGTATCCGAAATCTGATTCGGGAAAAGAGCAAGATGTTAAGAGGACACCTGGTCCTTCAGGTAATACTAATAGGGGAGGTTTCAATAATAATAATAGAGGTAGGGGGTTGCATGTGAGGCAGCCTCCTGGTCAGTTCAAGAGGGGTGGAAATAACGGTGGTGGTGGTGCTTCGAACAGATATTTTACCCCACAATGTGGGAAGTGTGGGAAATACCACAGAGGTGTATGTGGTGCTGGTACGTCAAACTGTTTTAGATGTGGTCAGAGTGGCCACTTTGCTAGAAATTGTACATCTTCTTCGGGGCAGGCTGCGAATCTGCAGGCCTTGCCGCCAGCTACTACTACTACTGCTGCTCCTATTGCTGTTATTCCTACTGTGGGACGAGTTTATACTACTAATGCGCAGCGTACTGAAAAGGCTCCGAACTTGGTTAAAGGTATAATTTTTCTATCTAATGTTGATTTATCTGTATTGTTTGATTCGGGAGCAACACATTCATTTGTGGCGGACTATGTGGCTAAGGCGTTGGACTTAAAGGTAACACGGATGGTTCCTCCGATGCGTATTACTACCGCTACAGGAGAGGTTAGTGAATCGTCTTGGATTTGTGAAGATGTGAAGTTCACTTATTTAGGCAGGGGTTACACCATTGATTTAATTATCTTACCCCTGGCCTCTGTCAATTTAATTTTGGGGATGGATTGGTTGTCTCGGAACTGCGCAATGATTGATTGTTGCGGGAAGAGGTTGTTGCTATCTCACGAGAGGCCGTCTGTTTGTCCGTCTCTGTATTTGTCTGTAAGTCAAACTGTGAAAGCCTTGAAGGCTGGAGATTTGGGTTATGTCTTGTTGGGTGGATTGGTAGGCGACAAAAAGGAGGAGATTTCTGCTATACCAGTTGTTAATGAGTTTGAAGATGTATTTCCGGATGAGATACCGGAATTCCCACCTGAGAGAGAGATTGAATTCTCGATTGATTTATTGCCTGGTGTGGGGCCGATTTCCTTGGTTCCATATCGGATGTCGCCACTTGAGTTGGCTGAATTGAAGAAACATATTGAAGAACTGTCTGCGAAGAATTTTATTAGGCCGAGTGTGTCTCCGTGGGGAGCACCGGTGATATTTGTAAAGAAAAAGGATGGCAGCATGAGACTGTGTACTGACTACCGACAGCTAAATAAAGTGACTATTAAGAACCGGTACCCATTACCGCGTATTGATGATTTATTAGATCAGTTGAGGGGTGCCTGTGTATTTTCAAAGATTGATCTCCGGTCCGGATATCACTAGATTCGGATTAAACCGGAGGATGTACCTAAAACAGCTTTCCGATCCAGATATGGACATTTTGAATATCAAGTTATTCCTTTTGGGCTTACTAATGCCCCGGCGGTGTTCATGGATTATATGAACCGCATTTTCAAACCGTATTTGGATCAGTTTGTAATTGTGTTCATCGATGATATTTTGATCTATTCTAAGAGTAAGGAGGAGCACATGGACCATTTGAGGACTGTGTTGCAAGTGTTGAAAGATAAGAAACTGTATGCTAAACCGTCTAAGTGTGAATTCTGGTTGTCTGAGGTGCAATTTTTGGGTCATGTTATTTCTGCAAGTGGTGTCGCAGTGGATCCAAGCAAGATTGAAGCGGTAAGTGACTGGGAAAGACCTAAGACTGTGACCGAGATTAGAAGTTTTCTGGGGCTTGCTGGCTATTATCGCCGATTTATACAGGGATTTTCTGCAATGGTTTTACCGTTGACTCGGTTGACACGGAAGGATACTCCTTTTGTGTGGACCCAGGAATGTGAGGACTGTTTTCTGCTACTTAAAGAGAAATTGACTACTGCTCCGGTGTTGACTCTACCTGATCCGGAGGGTGAGTTTGTGTTATACTGTGACGCTTCTAAGAAAGGTTTAGGGAGCGTATTGATGCAAGAAGGAAAAGTTATTGCATATGCGTCTAGGCAGTTGAGGCCGCACGAAGAAAATTATCCGACGCATGACTTAGAATTGGCTGCTATTGTTTTTGCCTTGAAAATTTGGAGGCATTTTCTGTATGGAATGAAGTTTGCTGTGTTCAGCGACCATAAAAGCTTGAAATATTTATTTGATCAGAAAGAGCTGAATATGAGACAGCGTAGATGGGTTGAATTTTTAAAAGATTATGACTTTGAGTTGAAATACCACCCGGGAAAGGCCAATGTTGTGGCTGATGCATTGAGTAGGAAGTCTGTTAATTTATCTCATATGATGATGTGGGACAATGAAGTGATTGAGCAATTCCGTGATATGAAAATAACGGATTTCTTTGCAGGAAGAATGTGTGATATGGAGTTGACTCGGATTGAGAACGAGCTGCACGAGAAGATTAAAGAGACTCAAATCAGGAATGAAAGTATAAAATATTTGAAAGGCCAGAGTGGCATATCTGTTAATGAACAGGGATTGTTATTATATCAGGGCAGGATTGTTGTGCCCAAGGAACTTGCAGAGGAAGTTATGACTGAGGCCCATAAGGGTCAATATTCTATCCACCCAGGTGCCACAAAGATGTACCAAGATTTGAAAGTTAAGTTCTGGTGGCCTGGTATGAAAAGGGATGTTGCCGAGTACGTGTCTAAGTGCTTGGTGTGTCAGAAAGTGAAAATAGAGCATCAGAAACCTGCTGGATTACTTCAGCCGCTGGATATACCTGAATGGAAATGGGAAAGTATTTCTATGGATTTTGTTGTGGGATTGCCGCGAACTCAAGCTGGTTATGATTCAATTTGGGTTATTGTGGACCGACTCACGAAGTCTGCACATTTTCTACCTGTACGAGTAGACTACACCACAGAGAAGTTGGCTACATTGTATGTGAAGGAGATTGTTAGACTCCATGGGATACCGATTAGCATTGTGAGTGATCGGGACCCGAAATTTACTTCACGATTTTGGGGAGCTTTGCAGCAGGCTTTTGGCACTCAGCTCCGGCTGAGCACTGCTTATCACCCGCAGACTGATGGTCAGACTGAGAGGACCATACAGACACTTGAGGATATGTTGAGAGCGTGCACACTGGAACAGGGTAATGCTTGGGATAAGTACTTACCACTGGTGGAATTTTCTTATAATAACAGTTTTCATTCCAGTCTGGGTATGGCACCATATGAGGTTTTGTATGGCAGGAGGTGTCGTACGCCCACTTGTTGGACTGAGGTAGGCGATAAGGAAAGATTTGGTCCGGATTTTGTGCAGGAAACGACAGTGCAGATTGAAATGATCAGAGAAAAGTTGAAACAGGCACAGAATCGGCAGAAAAGTTATTATGACGATAAGCATAGACCGCTGGAATTTGAGGAAGGTGACCATGTATTTGTACGTCTGTCGCCGGTCACAGGTGTTGGCCGTGCGTTGGGTGTGAGGAAGCTGAGTCCACGGTTTATTGGGCCATATCAAATTATGAAAAGAGTAGGATTGGTGGCCTATCAGCTTGCCTTACCCCCGCAGTTATCTAATTTACATGATGTGTTTCATGTGTCGCAGTTGCGACGTTATGTTCCGGATGAGTCACATGTGGTGATGCCGGATAATATTGAAATCAGGGAGAACTTGAAGACTCCCATCGGTCCTATTGCAGTATTGGACCGCAGTGAAAAGAGACTAAGAAGTAAAGTGATTCCCATGCTGAAGATTCAGTGGGAAGGCCGCACACCTGAGGAGGCTACTTGGGAGCGGGAGGACGAGATTCTCCGGCTGTATCCTGAGTTAGTGAGCAGGTATGATTTAATTTTGCGGACAAAATTTCAAAAAGGTGGGGTGAATATAACACCTCAAATATTTAAATGTGTATTTTAATGATATATTGTGAAAGGAAAATTGATGGATTAGTGAAAATCCAAGCATTATGGCCAAAAGGGGCAAAAAGGGCAAAATTGTAATTTGCCAACCGTGTGTAGGAGGCTTAAATATTGAGTTAGAGATTTCAAATGACAAAAGTAAGGTTGGAAATGGAATCAGGGCGAAAAATTGAGTAAATAGGCAAATTTGAGAAAAATCGATGAATAGTGATTTTTAAGTGTTAAAATACTGAGTTGTGAGTGTACCGATAGGTGTGAAATTTTTATCATAATTTTGGAGAAAGAAAAATATGTTATGGACTGGAAAAATATTTAGATTAAGGATTTATGATCAGAAATTTTATCGGAATAAAAGTTAGATCGCGTGTGGGACCCGTGTGACCGAAGTCACTTGGCCCCACCTCCTTTTTCTTCCTTCTTCTTTCTCTTTTTCTCCTCCCTCCTCGCGCGCTCACAGTGAAGAAAGAAGCCATTTTCACCATTTTCTTCCCATTTCACCATTTCTTCGTTTCTCCACCGAATCGCTTGATTTTGGTGTTGAAATCTATCGTAAACAACCTTCCAAAGCCATTGGTAGCACTTAGAAGCCTTGAATCCATCTCTTTGGCCGCGTTTCAAGCAAAATCAGATCCGACCCATGTATGATTTTTGAGATTTCTTGGAGTTTTGAGCTTCAAATGGTTTAGTGAAGCCTTGGTGTTGATCATACTACACATTGTAAGTATATTTGTGGTCTTTTGATAGTTGAATTCTTAGATCTATGAATATGTGTTCAAACCTTTGATTTTAGATGTGTGATGATAGAGAGCCCAAATGCAAAAATGCTATTAGATGAAAAGGCCTTAGAATCATGTTTGTAAGCTAGAAATGCTATGTTAAATTTTGGTGAAAAATCTAGGTTTTTAACTTAGAGAATTTTGAGGAATTTTGATGAAAAATGAGTTTTGTGTAATTGGGATTTGATGATTGTTGTAGGGTGCCTCACACGGTTGGAATTGTGAAAAGTTGATTTGGAGCATACGTTTGGAACGGTGTTGCTCGTGTTAAGGTAAACTCTTGGAACTTGGGTTTAATCCCTAGTGAGCTCCACCACACCTAGAGGAAGGTTGTGGTTGGATTATGTAGTGATGACATGATGTGTTTGTGTGCTTGTATGCATATTGCTTGTATTGTGTGAGATTGTGTGGTCACTGATCAGTTGACAAGTGGAGTTTGGTCATCCGCTGGATTCATCCTTGTGAGAATGCCAGTCGGGTATTGCCGTGGAGTCGACTCTGGGAGCGGCGCCAGGATGATCCAAACGTGGGACGTCCGCCGGATAGGGCTCATGAGGAGTTCCGGTTGGGTATTGCCATGGAGTCTTCTCAACCATGGGAGAGGCGCCAGGACTGTCTCGGGAGTTATATGATGGAGTCCTTGAACATGAATCCATGAGTGGATGTTCTTGGGTGTCTCCAGGAGGATGGTGATATTGTTTTACTTGCATGCCATATTATGTCATTTTGATACATTTTAGTGAGCCATGGAGTGGAGAGAGCCTCTAGCTCCATTGGTTTACTGAGATATATCCGTATATCTCACCCCGTGTTTGGGGGACCACATTTCAGGTCACTATGAGCCGGGAGGAGCTTCGGGCAAGAAGCCCGTATAGTGGACGTTGGTTTGGCATGCGGTGCATTTGGATTGCATGGCTTTTTGGAGGAGTTATGGAGTGCACATAGCATACCTTTAGTATTTTGAGACTTAGGTCATGAACATATTGCATGATGTCATTTTCCATGCTTTTGTTAGTGTTCATGGTCATATGCTAAGTCTTGATTATGTTTTATTATTCATGGCATGGATAACTGTATATTTTGAGTGAGCATGGGACTTGTCCATTGCCACATTCATAGCCTTGAAGTCTTGATGTGTAATGATGTAAAAATGGTCCATATGTACATGTAAATGGCCATTATTTGAGAATGATGTAATTGATGTTAAACTTAAGGAAAATGCATGATGGAAGGGCCTAGAGCCAACATTAGGACATGATTATGTGTTATGTGGAGTACCAAGGGGTTAGGGATGGATTACATACCCTTTTTGGGGCTCAAAACAGCAGTAATCTGTCATTTTGCTGCATAGTAATCGATTACCCAAGCATGGTAATCGATTACCATGCAACAGGGGACGAAAAATTAGCTACTGTCTGCACTGGTAATCGATTACTGGCCTTTGGTAATCGATTACCATGTGTGGTAATCGATTACCCAGAGTTGGTAATCGATTACCAGAACAGAGGATTCAGAAAATTGGCTACTGCCTCATTTTTGACAGGTGGTAATCGATTACCACCCACTGGTAATCGATTACCACAGTGTAATTTTTGAAAATTCAGTTTTTTCTAGACTAAAAGAAAGGGGTATAACTTGATGGGTAGAACTCCAAATGATACGTGGTTTGAAACCACTCGTAGACAACGTAAAGGACTACCACTTGGTAAAAGATGAGAGTAAGATGGTGAGTTTAAATGAATTGAATAAAAGGGAAGATTTATGATGTTATAAAGTGTATGATTCCGCAAATGGCATTTACAATTATAGTGTGGTTTTAATTGATTACGGAAAAAGTATTTACGGAAAAGAAAAGGAATATGTTAAAAGAAAAATTTGCCCGTAATTTAATTAACCTAATCGCTGTGATTGTAACTGCGCTTAATATCATAATCAATGTTAACAATACCGGTGTACAACGGGCTGTTACACAAATGTCCCATTAAATTAAAAATTAAAAACTATAATGGAACCCTATGTGTGTTTGTCAAGCTCCCCTAGATTTTTAAAAAACAAAAAAACCTTTTCTACTAAACTCATGCCCATCTACATAAACTAGTTTGAAACTCGTACAACTACAACCTTATTTTAAAAAAATATTGGAACACCCAAAATACATAAACTAGTTTAGATCAAGACTGCAGAAGAAAAAACAGTAAAGATTTTTTTATTATTTTTTTAATGAGAGTTAGTGCTATTACTAGTGAAATTTTAAAACAAAAGACCTTAATTTTTTCCAAATTACTAGTAAAAAAAACACAAAATGTATACTCACATATGAATTTCCTTTTGTGAGCAGTGTGTGGCTGGGTGGTTCTTGGCCCAGTTCTGAACTGAGTAAGGAAAGTCAACTCACCCTTGGTACCTTGCTCACAGCATCAACCTCCAAAGCATTATGATGCCCTGATTTTGCTAAGGAGGCAGAAACTTCCCTGTATTATTACAACAAGCAACAATTATGGAACAAGCGTATTAGTTCAAAGCCAAGAAAAACAAGTATGAACCATACGCAAAAGATCATTAGTCATAAGATTGACCTATCTGATTTTTCAGAATATAACTGTGTGCAGGAAGAAACAAGCGTAGGCTCTTCATCTGTCTGTGTCCAAAAAAGAAACTAGGTTGTTATAACTTAACAAATTGAGGGTAGATGTACCCTCTGTCAATCTACAGGTTACAAGAAGAAATACCAACATAACAAGGCTATAATATTATAATAAAAAACTGCATAACTTTTTTTTCTCTACATTATCACAATTCTAAAGAGAAAAATAAAAAAATAAATTAGCAGACCCAACAGAGAAGTCATACCTCCATTCCTTCTTCAACCTCTGCTCCATCTGTTCCTTAACCTCGTTCCTTGACTTGACAGTTGCATCATTCTTTTTCAGCAACTCTTCCACAATCTCATTCGCCCTTTTTATAACACCGTATGCCACCGCCGCCAAACCGGTGTATTTCTGCGACCGTGGCAACACGTTGTGCCGCTGAAACTGCTCACTTTCGCCGAGATCTTCTCCATGCCGGTCACCAGCATGTGGCTTGAATTCCCAATCTCCGATCTCAACGCGTCACGCTCCTTCGCCGCCTCCTCAAGCTGCTTCGCCACCTCCTCCTTCTCCCGAACGAGGTCGTCTCTCTGACGCCCCAACATTTAATGTAGTAGTAGGCAGTTGTAGACGGGGAAGCCTGCATCAGCGGCGGCAGTGAAGCAGATGAAGGGGAGATTCGGAGGAGCGACGGGGAGATTCTAGTGAAGGGGTTTGAGTTTGAAATTAGGAAAGCACTTTGGAATGGAAATTGAAGATTTGGAATTGGTAGGAGAAAAAGGTAAGATTGGGGTTAGGGTTAGAGTGGAGAAGATGAGGAAGAGAAATAAAAAATGACGGAAATAGAGAAAGAGAAAAAAGGAAATGAGTTTGTGTTATGAAAAAAAAAAAAGAGATACGCGGAGGAAATACTTAGCGTCGAGAGAGAGAACTTTAAATAGTTTAGGGAGTTGTTAATAGATGTAACGTCGGTTTTTAAAACGGACAGCAAGAAACCGACTCTGTATCGCGGTTTTCTTGTAGTGTCTTAGGCATAAATCCATGTAGAAAGTAATGGTATAATAAATGAGCTGCAACCAATAATTGTCCAAATGTTTTCCCAGCACTACAAAGTTTAAAATTCAAAATTCAAATTCAAATTCAAAATTGAAATTTAAATGAAATTCGAAATTTAAAATAAATATTTCAGAAAATAATAAGTTATTATTAATTTGAATATTTCAATGTAGAAAGCAGTGGGACATCGAATGAGTTGTTTGCCACCAACAAATGGTTCACTTAAATCTCAATTTATTTTAATTCGATTTTTAGAGTAAATTATATATTTATTTAATTTAAACTGTTTAGCCTTTATTTTGCAATTTAAGATCCCATTGAATTTGTTGAGCAATTACAGTGTGTCATTTCAGTTCGAGAATCAGAAAAACCACTTATAGTGGCAACGACAATTAAGTTTTAGGTGGCAATGATAATAAATGACATTTATAACTATTAATATTGTTTGATTTTTTTATATTGTTTGATTTATGTCTTTACATATTCCACTAAATCTGTACATCAAATTTTCACATATGTTATCTTTACCTACTTAAATGCCATTTAAAATGACGTTTCACTTACCCGAAACTATTAAATTTTACGCTGAAGTCCTTTTTCAAAATGACGTTTCGTGCAATTTTTATAACTTCAAACGGATTGTAATTATATCCAATTAACCCTTTTTTTTCAAAATGTCATTAATCCTTGACGCGTTGGTATTGTAAAAGTTTGGACACGGGTATAACAATTTTTTCATTTAAATTTCAAATATATATGATCCTCCAACCACTACAACACAACACTCACCATCTATTCGAAGTTCACACAATTCACAGTCACCTCCGAGGCTGAGAACCTAGCTAGACGTTTCAACTTCGTCTCTCTTATGAGCCTATCTGCTCCCACTTCAATTCCCAAAGCCTATCTTTTAATGACATTTATGCCCTTCCTTTCCTTCAATGGCGTAACCTACATTAGTTCCTCTATCTCATTCCGGAGATATAAGACATTATGGTCTTAGGAAAGAGAGAGAAGAAATCAATGTTAATTTTAATCATTTGTGAATTTAAATTTTATATCTAGTATAAAAGTGTAAGTAATGCTGAACTTTTTTTTTGTGTGGGTCTTTTGATTTTTCGATAAATATAGAAAAAAACTTTAAATATTTTTTAAAATGAGGGTTAACAATTTTCATCTAAAAAATAGAGAAAATTTAATACAGTTGTCTTCCACTAAAAGATGTTAAATTCTTTTCCCACCTATATCAACTTCAAATCTCGAACTTTCAAAAAAAAAATTAAATAGAATATTAATGAACCTGTCTGCCAATAATTAATGCTGAACTCTTTTCTTTGGGTTTTTTGGTTTTTCGATAAATATAAAAAAAAGCATTAAATGATTTTTAAAATGAGGGTTAACAATTCCCATGTAGAAAATAATAGAAATTTAATGCAGTTGTCTCTCGCTAAAATATGTTAAATTTTTTTCCCACCTATATCAACTCCAAATTTTGAAATTTCAAAAAAAAAGTGGGATATTAATGCATATGTCTGCCATTAATTAATACTGAACTCTTTTCTTGGGATCTTTTGGTTTTTTGATAAATATGCAAAAAAGAATTAAATATTTTTCAAGTTGAGAGTTAACAACTCTGATGTAAAAAATAATAGAAATTTAATACAGCTGTATCTCACTAAAAGATGTTAAACTCTTTTCCTACCTATACAATTTTGAATTTTGAATTCTAAAAAAGAAGTGGGATATTATTGCACATGTTTACCACCAATTAATGCTGATTTTCGCACTAACTATTTAGAATTATAAAAACATTATTCATGTTTTTGTTATTAATAACAAAAATGTATTAAATTGAAAATTTCAATTTAGAAAGCAGTGTGACATCGAATGAGTTGTCTGCCACCAACAAATGGTTCACTTAAATCTCAATTTATTTTAATTCGATTTTTAGAGTAAATTATATATTTATTTAAATTAAATTGTTTAGCCTTTATTTTGCAATTTAAGATCCCATTGAATCTGTTGAGCAATTACAGTGTGTCATTTCAGTTCAAGAATCAGAAAAACCACTTATAGTGGCAACGACAATTAAGTTTTAGGTGGCAATGATAATAAATGACATTTATAACTATAAATATGTTGGATACTAATTATTAAAACACACAAATAAACACCGTTAACTTCATAATCCAACATCTGCTAAGATAATATCTGCATTTGATTACAAGGTCCTAACCTTGCAATTGAAGGCAATCCGAAATTAACGGATACCAGCAAAGTATGCTAAAGGACCAACAATAGCACCGTTGGTGTAAGTTGCAGGTTCAGAATGACTGTAATCATTGCGGTCATCTGTGAATCCATCATTTTGGTTTGGACCTCCAACTATGGCTCCAACCAATATGTTGGGATTAGGATTCACTGAATAGTAAAATGGTTGGAAACCTTCTTCACAGCCGATAGTTTGTGGATAAGCTGCTACTGAAGGCAAGGAAGATCCTCTGTGGTGAATTCTCTTGGGGAAGTTTGGACCATAACCTACCATGTAGGACAGTCTTAATGGGTTTTCTCCTAATATGTAGTCAACCTGAAATTTTACATTAAATTTTATTAACAGAGGAATAGGCAGAAGAGAAGAGAATATTATATGCAAAAACGTTGAAATAATGAGACTTACCTGTTTTTTTGCAATACTCCTTAAGGTATCAGGAGTGACAAAGGTATTGCCACAGTTAAATGTGTGCTTGGCGGCTGACATATACTTGGAATAGGTTGTAAGCAAGAATGTTATAGATGTCACATACTGGAGGTTGTTGTCAGGAAGGTTAGGCTTGAACATGAGCCCCCCTGCACATAAATAGAAGTAATGCATAAAATAGTGTCCTTAATACTTTCTTTCTGAGTCCTTCAAAAATATGCTAATTTTTTTTTCACATTTAACAGTTTCATGTCATCATTTGCCCATTCTTGGAATATTTCTAATAATAATTCCTTCATCAGATTATTTCAAAGTTCAAAGGTAGGACAAAAGTACATTAAAATGGCACTATTGAACGTGTGATTCACAAATTTTTAGGTAGATTTTGGATATTAATAATCATGAGGTATATATCTTTAAAACTCAAATTCATGATGTTCCCTTTACCTGGTGTATATTGTGTACTTGAAGAGCCAGAGTTGGGCACTATCTTGCAAATGAAATTCTCAGCTTCTTTCTTGAATTGATCAAAGTTGTTGTCACTTTTTAGCAATGCTCTCTGCAGTAACAATTAAAAGGAATAATAGAAAACCCAATGAGTTAAAACAAACTTCAGGAAAACACATTAATCTTCACATTTTTTCATTGTTGGCACGTGAGCAACATACCCTTGAGAGAAGAACATATGCACCAGCAAATTTGTTGTCCCAGCTGAAGACATCTGGTTGATCATTAGATCCCATGGACTTGACCAAGTTATAGTAGTAAACAGCATTTGTTGCTCTGAAAAGCCATGCAGCTCCCCACAATAGCTCATCCTGAAAATACATAAAGCATATTAAAATAACACATTATTAATAGTAGCACAAAAAAGTTGGTAAACAGTAGCAACAAACAACAAAATGGCATTACCTTAAAACCAGAATATGAGCAATAAAATGGGCAAACTGCAGATCCTAATGAATCACCGTAAGAACCTTGATACTGCAAAGCAAATTCATAAACCTCTTGGGCAGTCTTAACCAACAAACGAGAGTATGTTGGGTCAACATCTCTGAAAACAATAGATGCAGAAGCAAGAGCAGCAGCAGTTTCAGCAGCAACATCTGAACCAGGGTTATTTGGAGATACAGAATACACAGTTCTGGCAGTACTGTCCATGTCCTCTGGCCTTTGCCAACATTTGTGGTCCACATTTGGGTCTCCAACTCCAACATAAAGCTTACCAGGAGTGGATGTCGCACACTTTAGGAGGTAATCTGTGGCCCAACGAATTGCATTTCTTGCTTCTTTGATTTGGGGTCCCATTCTCCTCCCATATTCAATTGTGCTCCATGATAACATGGTTGTTGTGTATGCCATTGGAAAATTGAATTTCTCATTGTCTCCAGCATCATAGTATCCTCCACTTAAATCCACCTGCCAAACAAAAAAAGCCACTTTTTTAATGAAGATTTTTTGAAATGGATTTATTGTGTTATATTATTTAAAAATGTATTGTAAGTTTAAAAACTAAGAGAATACTCTTGTATTATATCACTCTATTATGTACGTCATTATTATCTTTGCATATTATTTGTAATATCTATGGTTAGTGCAACACTATAGACCTGAATGATACACTCAGAGAATATTATCAAGTCAATGCAAAAGGACTTTACCATTACAATTGATGAAAATTAAGTCATACTAGACTTTATGCATTGAAAGCTATTGATGAAGCAAATTATTAGTTATTCCTTTTGATTTTAAATTAGGTAAATTGCGATATTAATCATACATATCTCAAATAGTTTGAACAATTGAGATCCCAAATAATTAAAATGTATTTTATTCAATGCTTTATCACTTTCTTGTTTTACTGTATTATTTAAATAATTAAGAAAAGATTGAAAACTTATAAAACTAAAATAGACTAATGCATTTCAAGACTCAGAGAAAATGAAAGATGAGACAATAGCATGCATCGTACAGCACAATCTCGAAAGCATGCCAGGGATGATTGTGTAAGAAAGAAAACATTTCAAATACCATTTTAAATTATAAATATACGTGTTATTCTATTGGTTGGAAAAGTTCCACCGATTTTTTATTTAAATTTCAAGTAAATTTTTTTTATAATGTTTATATATTTTATGTTTATTTGATAAATAATAATTATATGATTATAAGATTTTAATTTAATAAATAATAAACATTTGGTCATTTTATTTTTAATTATTTAATATGTAAAATAATAAAAATAATTTGAACCACTTCAGGGTTTCAAAAAAAAAAAGTAAAAGATGAATACAATGATTACTATTAACATCAGGACCGTTAAAACAGTTATTTTTTTGTGTGGACAAATCAAAGAAAAATAATCATGTTCGAGTCGGGAATATCCACATCATGGTGAGACTAAGCGAAACTTGAATCAATCCCTTTTGATAAACAATTATTTATAAACCAAATTCATACTATGAAATATTTGATATAAGTTTATACAAGGTGATAAAGCGATAACTTTGAGAAATTTTAAGAGAGAAAAAAAAGTTAAAAGACAAAAAAACTAGAATCAAAGCAAAGTAATGACATGCTTCCTCGTTTTTTTTTTCACATGAATCTTGTCCCTCCCTAAAGATGACAATTGTATTGTGTTTAGAGGATCAAACAGAACAAAAACAAAAAAAAGACCTGAATATAACATTTTAATTTAATAAATAATAAACATTTGGTCATTTTATTTTTAATTAATTAATATGTAAAATAACAAAAATAATTTGAACCACTTCAGGGTTTCAAAAAAAAAAAAGTAAAAGATGAATCCAATGATTATTATTAACATCAGGACCGTTAAAACAGTTATTTTTTGTGTGGACAAATCAA
The DNA here is from genome assembly GCA_032173675.1 of Gastrolobium villosum. Lineage (NCBI taxonomy): Eukaryota > Viridiplantae > Streptophyta > Magnoliopsida > Fabales > Fabaceae > Gastrolobium > Gastrolobium villosum. The sequence goes on from JAVKPL010009344.1 coordinate 33,530, forward strand.
AAAAAAATAATAATCATGTTCGAGTCGGGAATATGTGGATCATGGTGAGACTAAGCGAAACTTGAATCAATCCCTTCTGATAAACAATTATTTATAAACCAAAATTATACTATGAAATATTTGATATAAATTTATACAAGGTGATAAAGCGATAACTTTCAGAAATCTTAAGAGAGAAAAAAAGTTAAAAGATAAAAAAACTAGCATCAAAGCAAAGTAATGACATGCTTGCTCGTTTTTTATTTTCACATGAATCTCGTCCCTCCCTAAGGATGACAATTGTATTGTGGTTAGAGGATCAGACAGAACAAACAAAAAAAATTATAAAAAGAAAGAAAAAGGAATATGAAATTTCTTACATTGGCTGTGCTACCATCAGAAAGACCTGAATTGGATCTCCATTTGATTTGTTGATCCGGAGGGAGCCTTCCTGATCTCTGGCCTTGAAAAAATAATATGGATTTAGCCAAAGCTTCCTTGTAGTTTGGGTTGCATTTGACATTGCCTACCAACAAGAATGTGAGCATGAACAAGAAGGAAAAGTAAGTTCCCATCCTCAAAGGTTCAATGGGATTCGGTTTTAAGGTGTAGGTGAGGGCTAGGCTTTGGGAATTGAAGGGGGAGCAGACAGGCTCATAAGAGAGACGAAGTTGAAACGTCTAACTAGGTTCTCAGCCTTCGGAGGTGACTGTGAATTGTGTGAACTTCGAATAGATGGTGAGTGTTGTGTTGTAGTGGTTGGAGGATCATATATATTTGAAATTTAAATGAAAAAATTGTTATACCCCGTGTCCAAACTTTAATTGGGTATAATTACAATCTGTTTGAAGTTATAAAAACTGCACGAAACGTCATTTTGAAAGAGGACTTGTACGTTTTACGCTGAAGTCCATGCTAATAGTTTCGGGTAAGTGAAACGTCATTTTAAATGGCATTTAAGTAGGTAAAGATAACATATGTGAAAATTTGATGTACAGATTTAATGGAATATGTAAAGACATAAATCAAACAATATAAAAAAATCAAACAATATTAATAGTTATAAATGTCATTTATTATCATTACCACCTAAAACTTAATTGTCGTTGCCACTATAAGTGGTTTTTCTGATTCTTAAACTGAAATGACACACTGTATTGTGGTTAGAGGATCAGACAGAACAAACAAAAAAAAATTATAAAAAGAAAGAAAAAGGAATATGAAATTTCTTACATTGGCTGTGCTACCATCAGAAAGACCTGAATTGGATCTCCATTTGATTTGTTGATCCGGAGGGAGCCTTCCTGATCTCTGGCCTTGAAAAAATAATATGGATTTAGCCAAAGCTTCCTTATAGTTTGGGTTGCATTTGACATTGCCTACCAACAAGAATGTGAGCATGAACAAGAAGGAAAAGTAAGTTCTCATCCTCAAAGGTTCCCAAATTGGAGAAGCACCAAAGTGTTTTGTTTTGAAATTTTTGTTATGACTTATAGGATGAAACAAATGGTTGTTTATATAATGATATTTTGCATTCAGAAAAAGGGAAATCAATCACATTGCTTAAGAAAAAAACTATATATTTCTGATGCACTTAAGTCACATAAATTATTATAATTTTATACGTTTCAGTTTTAATGTTTTTTATGAATTTTAATAATTACAGACGTTTCAGTTTGAATGATTTTATTTTTAATTTATGGTTATTTCCGTTTTATATCAGTTTTTAAGACCATTGATGGTCCTTTATTGTCAATTACTTTTGTATTGCCCGATTAAAAGGCTTGTTAGAAGGACGTGAAAGGAGGACTTTTGATTGTTGAAGAATAATAATATAGCAGAGAACTTCTGTATTTTCCTGAAAGTCTATTTTCCCTATAATTTTGCATCAATTTCTCTAATGATGTTGAATGAACTTTGCACGAACTCTGCACCATTATTACATGAAAAATATAATATATGAGATTTGATTGGTATTAAACAGAATAAATTGTGTCAAGCTCATGCCAACACATGTTGCCACCAATTTTGTCCCTAGTTTCTATGATTTGGTAATTAATTATGATGTCAAATTTTTCACAGAAAATTGAATAAAAAATTTTACATTTAAAAATATTTTGGGGTCTAATTATTATTTTCTTTTTTTTGGTGTTAATTTCTTCCTTTTTCGTAGGTGAAACAATGAAAATCAGCTTTAAAGTTTTGGTCACATGATTTACTAGAGGTATAGATGCACAAAATTGTGAAACACCAATTCCCAATATCGTTTAACATTATTTAAAAAAAAAAACACACATACAAAAAGATCAGTAGACAATTATATCAGATCGTTAACATGAGAAGAGAAGAGCACGTCACATTGTAAAATCATCTTCTATTATTCTAAAGGAATCCCATTTATTGGAAAGTTTTGCCATGTGTCACTCCCTCCTTGCATCTCAAATTTCTGTTCACACCGTACCAACTTAAAACTTTTCTTCTTTGGAAAATTCGAATTATTAAATATTTTAAACATTTTAAAATAGAAAAAAAGGCCTTCGATTCATTAGACGTTGCCACATGAAGTGGGGAGACTTTATCACATTGTGCAAGGAATCAAGACGGATTAAAGGTTTCTGTCTCCCTTAAGCTGTAAACAGATAATGACATGCCAATAAACTCTATTTGATTTTTTTTTACTAATCTTTTGTGATTTCGTCTCTGTTGTGATGCCTCGTGTGCTTTTCATTTGGGAAAAAATTATTCAGATGAGGTATGGTGCGATGTCGTTCCTATGGATGCTTGTCACATTTTATTAGGTAAGGCCATGGCAATTTGATAGGAAAGCAAGACATGATGGTTTCAAAAATACTTTCACCTTCAAAAGGATGGTCACCTTATTACACTAGCACCTTCCGATTGGAGAAAGGAAGCGAAGAATTATCTGTTCTCCAAGGCAGAAATTTTAGAACTGACAGAATGAGCAAATGTAATGCCAGAAGAGTTGCCGCCTGGATTACCACCAGAAGACGATGCAGATTCGAGGGAGAATCTTTTTCTAGCGGGAGAGGATGATGTACTTAAGTCACCATAAGTTATTATAATTGCAGACGTTTCAGTTTTAAGGCTTCTTATGAATTTTAATAATTGTAGACGTTTCAATTTGCATGACTTTATGTTTTGTTTATGGTTATTTCCGTTTTGTATCAGTTTTTAAGACCATTGATGGTCCTTTATTGTCAATTACTTTCTGTATTTCCTGATTAAAAGGCTTGATTGTTGAAGAATAATAATATAGCAGAGAACTTCTGCATTTTCCTGAAAATCTATTTTTCCTATAATTTTGCATTTTCCTGAAAAGGCGTGAGTGACGTCTTACTAAATCATGTGACCAAGTCCAATTTG